>PNEQ01058990.1:0-39552 GCA_003012365.1 Medauroidea extradentata | reverse complement strand
TTAACGTAACATTTCAAGTCTGTTCACAAAACATCATGGGAATCCATGCCATCGCACACAACTACCAGGTAACCTCCATTAAACTATAGTTATGCACTAGGCGAAAGTATGTCCATGGAAATTTCCACTCGGGAAAAAACTGCGTCGTAACCAGAGACGTTAACTGCCGCTGATGTCAAGTTGACACCGTCACAATGTGTGAGTGAGAGCTAGGTCTACTAATAAATTGCTGTCTTCACTCGTTTAAAATCAACTCAAGTGAAATAAATCTTCGTTGTTGACTACCAAATCTATAACCACGCATGCCTAAACAACGGGCGAATTCCCAGAATTAACTTTTACCTAACCGGGTTCGCTAAATTTTATTAGTTTATTAAGTCGTTGAAAAATTCCAATACACACAATAGTGCCTGGCGTGCGGTGGCTAACCAAAACAAGTAAGTCTACGTCATAAATGTGTTAGCCAATAAGAACGCGTTTTCAATGTTTGTGGCGGCGGTTGAAAATATGGCATTTTAAAAGCTGAATAATTCGAAAATTAAAATGTTCACGGAGCTATTGCTTTGCCTGGCTGCATTTAGTGCCGAAATGATTCGGAAAAATGAGGTAAACATTAAAAATTTTTTCTAGGAATTTTCCCTATTCTATGTCGTACGAATATAAAATTGTACATTTTTGCCACGCGAACGCCCTTAAGGCAGGGCCTTATATATACTCCATAAGGGCTCTACACAATTACACGACGCGACGCGATGTGGCGACGCAACGGAGCGAAAGCCAACGACATCGCAAAGCATTGTTGGCAGTGCTCTTCATTATGACACGACGCGATGCGATACAGCTGGCGGAAGAGAAGTTGGCACGGTCTTCCATTTGTGTGAAGACAAGTGAACCACATGCGGCACTTACGAAAACTCACTTGCAGGAGTAGGGTAGGTTATTTCAGTCACGTGACCAGGTTTTGACGATTTTATTATATTTATTTATCCACCAAGTGCTCGACTATTCGCCAGTTTAAAACAGATCGTGTACAAAAAGATAAACAATAAAAATTACATAAACGCTGTGATTTTTATTGTTTTAAGATGGCGGTAGTAAAAAAGCCTTTATATTTTCTACATGATACATATTTTGTCAAATGCTACGTCCGCAGTGCATTCTTTACACTGTATTTAATTTATATTTAAATATAAATTTAGTTCGGTAGTTGACCGAGCGGCCATAGTTGAATTTTCGATCATGGGCTGGTTTCACTCGGGTTGAATTTTGAACACCTTAAACTTGAAACACTACCCGCGTGGATTTTCATAAACACATTTGTGTTATATAAGTAAATTATGAGGTGGGGTGTTAGGTTATGTTACTGTGAGGCAAGAAGAAACATATTTTATGTGTAGCCAGACCAATATTCCATCCTTCGTTCCTTCCCTTTCGTTTGAATTTTTTCTTATTTACAAACATCACAATAGTTATTTTTCTTATTTTTCGCGTTCTTACTTCTGATTGGCTGCTGTCGTTGACGTCATCAGCGGTATCGCCCGGGCGGCAAGTCAGCCACGTCGCTTGGTGAGATGTCGCGCATCGAGAGCGATGTAACTGTGATTGGCTCGTTTGGTGTGTGACATCATGTCACATCGCGCCTCGTCGCGTAATTGTGTAGAGGGCTTTAGGTCACATGTAAGTTAATAGGAGGTCGCTGGCCCCGTGGGCTAAGCAAGGTTGTTTGGGAGCATGGTGGCAGTTGAGGACATGCACTTACCCCTAAGAGAGCAAGAGTCAGTTGGAAGGGCACAAAGTACAAATATAGCAAGGTACTGGGAATGGCTGTGCGAAATAGCGCACAGGGAATAAAGCACATTAACTACGGATAGGAACACGGAGAAAATAGGACATTTTAGTTAACAATTCGTTTCCGAATTTGCAAGGAAGGATGTGTGCGGATGATATTAGCAAATATTTTTCAAGGACAATATAGGAAACTTATAAGAAAAACACGAGACGTTTTATTTGGTTACAGCACGCGCCTACAGGAGCGCTGCTCCTTCTGCAGTAGCACATTGCTGTATGGGTAGTTTAAGTTATATATATTTTTTTAAATATACAATTTGAAGTGTAATCGTGAATTTAGAATATAGACATACTTTGTTTGATATTATTTTCATAAGTTAAAATTTAAAAAATAATAAACCCTTTCTCATACCCTTAACCTAAGAGAAATTCAGTCGGTAAATTTATAAACACCATAGATAATAGAAACATACATAAGGAACCATCCCAGTATTAGCTTGGAGCCCCTTTTCTATGGCTTGGAGCTAGTACGGGAAACCACGGGAAATCATGTTGGTCGGAACCACGGTCTATGAAGGTAGAGGTATTGACACTGAGGAATAAAATGTGACTCCCGTAATGTCGCCGAGCGCTAGTAGTAATTTGGTGGAAGATTTGTCTTGTTCTGCATTTGGCTTAGCTTAAAATAAAATTGTTACCGTAATTGCGTGTATTATATGGAAGAAAATAATTGAAACGTAATTTTGTATTGCAACACATTTTTTTCGAACATAAAATTTAGCTTTTAAATCTTTTACATATAGACGCATGTTGCAACGATTCTAAAATTTTGTAGGGCAGGAAATAGTAGTTTTTGTTCGAATGTGTTCACTAAATCAATCTTACATATTATTTTTTTTCAGACGACTTATATAAACAGTTCCACACATGCCAATGCATTTATGAACACGGACCATGTATATACTATATCAGCTTACCTTATTAACATGATTTCATATAAATAATTGTAAAAATTACAACACCGTCAGAGGTAAACATGACCAATCTTCCACCAAATGACTACTAGCGCTCGGCGACAAAAAGGGACTCACTTTCTCTTGCTGGAGAGCATAGGCAGTGTCAAGACCTCTTCCTCTTAGACTATGGTAGGAACCCTAGGAAATGAACCCGGGACCTCCAGAATTCATATACAAAGTGTTACTGTTGAGCCACCTCACCCGGTGAGAAAGCTATTTATTATTACTGTATTAAGACTACGGGTCTCTATTTATGCTAACTTAGTAAGTTTGATTTCCTGAAAGGGGGCAGATATCTCAAAACCGTTACTAAGAATTGTTGGAAGTGGTTGGTACTGTGCAGCTTAATATTTTCAAAGCATAGGTTTTTATAATTTTGACTGATTATTGCCTTTAAGAAAATTTAAATAAGTCGATAGTCAACCAACATTATAGAAAGTTGTGTTTTGAAAAATACTGAAACTTCCTAATATGTGAGTAACGTATAATACAAAAACGTGCCAGTGTGCGCGCCTAGGCGACTGCGCGGGCCAGGAAAAGGTTCGGAAGAAAAAAAAAATGCGTCGTGGTTTTTTGATTTCGCCGCCTGGTTGTTCGGCCATCGATCTCGGCGCCGGGATGCGAGGGAGGGTTTGTAGTAGGGGAAAGGGGTGGCCACCCCCTGAGAGTCGACGGCAGCGCGCGTGCGCAGTGAGATCTCCGCCAGGTCGCGCCATCATCTCCGGCCACGAGCGTCTGGGCCGCCTTAACTTTCCCGCTCATCGGAAACACCCGGGATCATTCGTTTATCCTCGGCGATTGAGCGTAAAGGCAATACCACGTTTATTCATTTTATTAGGCGCTTATGAAAATTCACTAGGGTAGGGTACGTCAGCCAAAATTTCAAGTTTAATGTGTTAGAAATTTAATCCGACTGAAATGTACCTGTGTTATTAACTTTAAGTGACGATTTTGCGATCAACAGCCGAAACTAATATTACATATAATTATAAATTAAATAGATGTAAAGAATACACTGCAGTATTTAGTAAAATGTTTTTCATTAAGACATTATTAAGGTTATTTTTTTTTTTTGGATTCCCGCTGTCTTAAAACCTTGAATAGCATTTCAGGCGTCCATCAAATTCTGTAAATAGAATATACCTCGTGAAGTGACTATGATAATCTACCCTACTCCAGCTAGTCAATTTTCTTAAGCGAATATTGTAGTTTCCCAACCTAGCAAAAACGTCCTAAGGTTCAGCGCAGTGTTATAGACATTTGAACGTGACCTAAGCCAACATAGACTCACCTGAACTAAACTAATTGTAACAGCGGACAGGGTAGGAGAGGGGTGGGTGATATCTCTGGCTCAGTCGCCGAGGATGAACGAATGTGGCCGAGTATTTCCGAGGAGCGGGAAAGTTAAGGCGACGCAGACGCTCGGCTGCGGCCACCCCTCTGGGCAGTCATGGCAGCGTGTTGGTCGCGAGCAGTCGTCGTCGCCGTGCCGTCGCGACAGTAAGGATCTACTAGTGCCCACGTCCTGCTGGCTGCGATGAGAGCATGATGTCGCTGCCTCTGCTGCTGATGTCGCTGGTGGTGCTGCTCGGACCAGTCGTCGTGTCCGAGACGACGTCCGAGGTGAGTGCGTGGTCGTACACCCTGTCTGTCCGCTCGATCCGTCTTCTACAGCCAGTCCTCGCTTGTCTCTCTACACTCTCTCCCCGCCTGCATTTCCTATCTGCACTCTTCACACAGTTCTGTTGCCATAGTTCTGAGGGGAATTTTTCATTAACGTTTCAAATAGCACTCGGCTCTAAATATGAACTACACATAATGAGTACAGTCACATTAACACAGCAAATTAATAATAAATAATTTGTCAATTATGTAAGGATACTACATACGACTAGGTTAGAATACCAATTCATATGGCAATTCATTACGTCCTATCACATAACACACATGAAAGTGCATCTCTCACTCATGACAAAACTTATATAACAATTAAATACACTGAGATATCACACAATATTTTACTATACTATAATGTCTAACAAATGGTACGTAGCTAGGTGAGTTACGGGCTATAAAGCACTTTTGATATAACTTATTTATACTAAGCACCTTGATAATAAGTGTAATAAACTGATTCTATATACATATTTTTTATTTAACTTAAATATTGAGTAAATATGATACCTATATGTTAAGGTCAACTGGCAACATATATAAATATCATGACTCAACATTCCGCCGTAATCATTCCATCTATATTCGCTCTCACAATTTATTGAAACATGTGTTCACAAACAAAATATAATCGACTTAGTTTGAGGAATGTCACTTGTGAGCTGTCAGACAAGAACCATCATTAATGGGCTAGACTAAATGACATTTACTCTCTGCGTTACGACACTCTGATACGGCGCATTGCTTGTTATAACGAAAAAAATAAGATTGTGAAATTCAGCCAAATTAAACATTTTTAAGACCCTCTTGCCAATAACAATAATAACATACATATAATTTATTATAATTGTACCTGGCATTAACTTCTCTATGAGACGAAATACATAATGAGTTAGGACTGATTATGTTATTTTACGTGGTGGAAGATTCAGAAAAAAGTGGAAAATACACTGTGTGTATGTGGTGGGAGTAATGCTACCCTGAAAATTCACTTTACTTGTTATTTCATTATTCTGACATATCCATAGCGTCGTAGTTTAGCACCAAATTGAATGTTTAAAGATGTTTAAATTTACAGTCGATTTTCAGCCGTACAATTACTGTCATCGTAATATTCTTTATAGACAAATTGAAAACATACTTTCGAATTTATTTTTAATGAGCTGTCACTAGATGCTGGTTGTTTTTGCGAAAATATTTGTGCTCCACTTTGCTTCAAAGTCTATTATGTGCACGTCTGTAGTAGTTCTACTTCGTGGTTATTATCTTAGTGTAGAGGTGTCACTTATTTTGACTGAGCCAATCAGTAGTAGATTAATGCAGCACCACACGTCTGTGATTAGCGGGTAGAATTCCAAAACGCTGACAGTCAAAAAACATCCAATCACTAGAGAGCGGAAAAATTCGTGGGTTCACTGACATGTAGGCTAGCCTGCAAGAATATGTAAGAACTGAAGCTCGTTAGCTGTTTGCTGTTGCTTTGTGGTCAGTGATTGGATGCCTTAACATACAACGTCTGGAGGTTAAACCCGCAAATCACAGACTTAATGTGTGGCAGTTATCCGTGTACTGGTTGCCACAGTATAATGAATAACGACTCTGCACAAAAACACTCTGTCAATAGCCACGAAGTTGAGATGCAGATGTGCACGTAAGACACTGAAGCAAAGTGGGGCAAAATTCTTTTCGCGAAAACTACCGGGCCCTAGATATAGGTCTGCACATTTTTTATTATTAGTTCAGAGCCATCCAGGAGGTGTCAAATGAGTCAAGGTACATCAATTACGGAAGCTACACGAACTTACAGTTGTTGGAATCCCAACTTGTGCCCAAAATAAAACGCAAATTTTTCAGGTATCTACCAATAACTAACCACGCTGCAGGTGTGTATCTAAGTCATTGAAACAAGATGTTTCAAAAATCTTTTCACGAAAACTACCTGTCCAGGGTTATCACCCGCAAACTCGACACACTGACTCATGCAGTATACGCTGAGTTTATTACTTACACAGCTACGTGGCAGAGAGATACACGTGGGCCGAGAAGAATGTGGTAACCAGGACTCAAAAACTCAAAACTTTGCCCCAATCAGCCTATACGAAGGCCAGAATTCGACAGTTTAGCGAGAAACCTGTCCACAGGTCATTAGGCGCGCTCATAGGCATCTTTCTCTCGCTGTTACTTACAAAATAGTCTTCGTAACTCTCTACTATGGAAGAAATGCACATTCATATTGCTTACTTGATTTTTATCCTGGGTGTTGTTTACAAAATAAACGGAACTTGAAATATACATGTTCTGTATGACGTGATGTCAATGAGCATAACATCGTCGCCTAGAATTTTGCGACGTTTAAAGAAAGATACCGACGAAGTCTTATTTTCATCCTTTGTTCGTTACAGCGTGTGGCCTTTCATTTGTATTAACGCTAAAGTAATCGCAGTCTGGTACAACGGTGTATTGTGGAGGAGTTAAAATATTAACGGAATAATTGTCTCCCTGAAAACATTTCCATTCAATGTAGTTTTTTTTCGTCATTATTTTACTTATAATTTTTTGAGAACTCACCTGTAGCATCTTTGTTTATTTTTAGTAAGAAGTCATATATTAAAATTTTTGTTTCACTTCTTTCGTAACCAGTTATTTGGCACGTGGAGCAGATTTGAAATCACGTTATTTCAACATTATTTACCTCATCCGTTGCTAGTACAGCAAAACCACGTCGCTGCAGTAAGTTTACTCGACATCTCATGTGTCTGGTTACAAGTTGGAGTGACTGTTTGCTACTTCTACTTCGTTTAAATGATTTTTTCTGTTACATTTTGGGATATAAATGCCTATTCTATTATTCACTGCAATAGCTTATGCAATAATTAGTATTTTTAGGTTTTCTGCACAGCTTCGAACGTTGATAATCACACTTCCATACTCCAGTTATGTGTCAAAAAACAAAATTAATTTTCCATTTTAATTATATTTTAGTAGTATACAGATATGTTAAACTGCTCGTCAAGCTTTTCGGAATAACGTTTTAGCAGCGCAGAGAATATCAGATCACCGAACATTGCTATGGTTGTTAAAATTTTGTTATATTTTTAAAATATATTTATAATTGATTATGTAATACATTTCAACACTTTACTTTAATAATTGCGCAAAGATAACCTAAGTGTAGAGAAAAACCTATTTTTAACATGGCAAAACAATTACAGCGCATGAACTGAATAAATTGAACACAGAAAAACATGAACAAAATAAGTTTTTCATACAGCCTAGTAAGTCAACTTGAGTAAGAAAAATTACAAATATTTTTGAAAGTATGACATATCTAAATTAGCCATACTTTCACGTGAAAAAGTTGATATTTACTGGCCTCACTTTATAAGTCACATCTTGAGACTTTACAAACGTTAGATTTAATCTGTACGACTCATAACTAAACATTGCTGAACACTAAGATTATTTGAGGTGTAGCCATTAATTTCACTGTTCATAAATAAATGTCCCGAATTAAAATTACGCACCACAGGGTCATTAAAAAAAATTTTAAACCTTCTTTGTCAATTTTAAGTGAAATGTATTAATGAATTAAATTTATTACAGCGACAAACTTTCTTGATCTAACACTTCTACGGATATTGCTGGATGTATTGTTACGGCTTGGATTTGTTTAGGTATTATATATTTTGTCTTGAAGATACGTACTGCATACAATTACACTAATTTAAACTATTTCAATATAGCACCTCCCAGGTGTTGGTTGTCACAGAAATATCAATTAAAATTGATTTTTCAACGCGGTTCAAAATACACGTTTCTAATTACTTTTTACATAGTAATAAGTGAGAAAATAATATTAGAAAATAATTATTTAGCTTCATCTATGAAAGTTCTATTTTTTGTAAACTAAAATACTCGGACTTTCGTGATATTCAGGTCTGGTTGAAAGAAGTTTAGACCGTTGCAGAGAGTAATCTGGAGATTAAGCTAATGAAAAATATTAAATAAGCGAAAAGAACAATCATAATAAAATTGTAGGAACAAAAAAGATAAAGAACACGTAATGTACAGTACATATAATTTGTCCGTAGGTAACGTTAAATTAATCAACAAAATTAAAAATGTCGTTTTGTAGAAGGTAAGCGCATTGTTACTAAAACAGAATGGTACTGTAATTCGTTATACAGAGAATATAGATGAGCTATACATATATTTAACATGTAAGTTATATATGTATTATTACCGACACCACATTAAGCAAGAAAAAGTAGTAAACATTGTAGTTTTAAGACGCTCGGTGTATTGGCCACAAAGTGAATTTACAACGCCTGTTTCAAAACTTCGTACATCAGATATAAATTTTGTTTTCGTTCATTCCACGTAGCCCAATAATTGCTTCGCCCACAGATTTATTTAGTTCATTGTGCTGAAAGTTTTACAGCGTGCACGGAATGAAATTGTGGAAAGTTATCATAATACTACTGGCGTCTGTCCATGATATTGCTTAACAGAATCAGCAGTTTGAAAAAATATATTTTTCACGAAAGCGGAATCACACAAAATAGGCCAAACATACTCTGAAGCACGTTATTGTATCGCTCAACTAAAAAATTATGTGTGCCGTTGGTCGATATTATATTTCAAGACCGCAGTCTTTGGTACAGAAGAATCAGGACGGGTCCATAGGTGCTTCTATCGATAGTAAAATAAATCAATGAAATAATCTAAAAATGGTAAAATTTTCAACGTTACTGATAGTTAAATGGTATTACTGCGAGAGCTACTATATACCTACATCTTACTCGCCTGTCTGGATGCTCGGCTACTTGTCTAAATATATATTCCGAAAAGGTTCCTATAGAATTACGTTGTGTTACACACAAAAAGTAAGATTTTAAAAGTAATGCTTGCACATTTAACTTACAAAATATATTTGGTAAGTTTTAATTGTTTTAAATTATGAATAATTGCAAAATGTGATATACCTATTTTGGGAGTGCGATCTACCTATTAGTTTATTTTGTAGGTGTGAAGGAATACGTATACTAGCTACTAGTTTTGAAGCCAGTTTTGGATTACGGGCACTAAACATCAGAAATAAGTTGTTGTTTCTCAATTATGTTACATTTAACACGCGATACAGAGCTTTACGACAGAAACATTCCAAATAACACCTTTGAATGCAAACCTTGTCCACTTAAGAGCAGTTTGGAGAGCCACACTAACAGAAAAGAAACTGAGTAAATAGAAATATTTTGTTTTACGCGTAGTTCTACTTTCGTCCGTAAAAAAAATAACCCTTTTCATTTACGTACGAAACATAAGATACTTAAATAATTTATTTCATTTACTACACTATGCAAAAGCAAAATTCCTTGTTTTATTAGTATTATAAGATTGGCGAGTTAAAGGCTAATTTTACCCCGTAAATCAAAATTGTTCGTCTCACAGCAGTTGCAGGACGTACATATAAACGTGTGGAAATCACTTATGTAAGGTCAGAAGCACATACTTAAACAGCCAGGTACATACAATCTAAATATTTTGGTTGTTGCAAGAATTATGATCCGGTTATACGCTTGGCCAAAATTGCCACCATGTGTAGTCAGTTTATGATAAAAGTAAGCACTTTAAAAGCATTGGTTATTATTTTTTTTTTGTGCTTATTTGTACATTTCCACCATTCGTTAATATAACCTTAGCAGCGTGGATACTAAACACGCTGTATATATTTAGCTATACTGAAAAGTAGAAGTGTGGGGTCACAATAACATATTTAAATTATCATATTTGATGAGACGATCTCCAAAAATTGCTCTTTACTCTGAACAGCCTATAAATATAAAGCTTTTGATGTACGCATCGTGCGCTGATAGTGAAAAAAATAGCAATTATTTTAAACATTAATATTTCTATCATTCCGGTTAGAATTATTTCGACTGTTGACGAAGAGCACGTTTATTTTGCCGTTTTTAAAACCTGTGCTGTTATTCTAGAAGCCTGACCTATTTCCTTATTGAACATCTAATTTTCAAAAGTAACAGGTAAATTGTTAGTGGAGCGAGCGGGCAGTGATACCAAGTCCACAGCAAAGAACATTTTCATAATGCTATGAAAGTTATACTGTTTAAAGTGTTATGGTTATACAAAACGACTATCACGACGTTAACAACTTCGTTTTCCAGCGATTGAAAACCTGTATTAGCTGTGGTCTTAAGTAAGTGGGCTTCACGTCTCGTTAACAGCGAGGTCGTTAGAGACGATGACACACGACTTGGTCGAACACAGGAGCTGGGAGAGGAGTCGGCCATGGCCTTCATTAAGAAACAAGCCCAGCATTCGCCTGGAGCGATGTCGGCAAACCGTGAAAAACCGAAATCAGGATGGCTGAAGCCGGGGATTGAACCCGGATCCTCCAAAATGTGAGTCCAACGTGTTACCATGGCGCCAACTCGCTCGGTACCGGATTAAAGAATTAAATAGGAAAGTTTATAACGAATAAGAAGAAAAACTAACGACATAACGTTAACATTTTTCCACGCCTGTCGTCGTTAACAAGCCAACAGTTCAAAAAATTCTCAAATCATTATTTTCCCTTTCTTCTGAACGTATAACGACATTCGCAAGGAAATCGTGTCCTACATACCTGGCACCCTTGTTTTTGTAGGCGTTAGATTTCCCGGAGTACAATGGTGTAAAGAGGTTAGTATGACTCGATTTTGTAAGGGGCTACACTTTTATTCGGCTATCTTGGAAAAAACAACCATTTGACTAATTTTTTCTTCCGTTTTCTGTTCACTGACTAAACTAATTTAAAATAAAGAATTTTCGGATAGTCTAAAATATTTAATGTTCTGAAAACTACACGTATTGTAGTAGGCGGTTGCTCACGACGAACTTCACCTTGTCACAGCTCTGTACTTCACAACACGAACTAAATGCAGATGTGCCGTTTGATAACATCAAGGTGAAATTATTCAAGTCTAAGCAGCTTTTGAAGATCATAATCATGAACGTAGCCTCATGTTTAGCGTATATTCAGCATTCTTGACTGGACGGACGTACTTTAACGTTAGTTCGCCAAATTAACGATTATCATTTGAAGTATATTTATATTTATGTGACATATATTACTCAGAAACTAATCTCTAAAAAAACTTTTAACAGTGATTAGATAAGACTTTGTGTATACGTATATGGACACTGCATTAATACTCGTAAAATACCATGTACAGTGGTGAGCGGTGCTTAGGAATGAGTATACACACCACAATCAGTTGTCTGTGCAACCATCGTGCTATAGGCTATTCAGGATAAACTAAGCACTGCTTACAGTCTTCTGCGAGCCATTAGGCTTTCAGTTTTACTATTTTAAATACAAAACTTATATGTAACAAGAAACTAGTGCAAAGAGTTCACAACTTTCAAAACTTAGTTTCTATTGCCCCAATAATACAATTTTTTGATTGTTATAAGTGTTGGGTAGTGCTCACGTTAAAGTGAACAGCCCATAGCAGGGTCAAGTACAATCCTCAGCCAGTAGTGTGTAAGGTGAGGACTGCATTCTCCACTCATACACATATATATCGGCAACAGCTCGCTCAGAGTGTATAGTAGGATCTACTGAAATACCGCTCGTCTTGGAAGATGACAATGCCTCGCCACTGGTCAGGTAGACTACTACACCAGACCAAGTAGTATGCTCGTGTTAATCATGTACTGAACATGGAACATATACATGCGTTCATAAATGCTTGTACACAAATGTACGAAAGCGATTAACAAATAAAATAGCCACAAATTTTCATCATACAGCTAAGACCCGGCGCTGCGAATAAAAATTATTTGGTCAACACGAAAGTTGTAGGCATCTTTCAGCACTAGACTGTACAAAATGATTAAGTTTTCTGTGCGAAAACTTATGCGTACGAGGCCAGTTCCGGTGTAATTCGTGTGGCATGCGTGAACAATGCCCAGTGGAGATTATTTGACGTGACGCATACTTGTCAGGCGGGATAAACCAACGAAGGGCATGGTGTGAGGCTGCAAGAAACAAAGGTAAGATGCAATGATAGAGGATGAGAAGTGAATTTACGATTTATGCCCAGAACAGTTGTTTAAAGGTTGTTTCACAATTACAAATTATTAATAATGGACCTGTAATATAACAGTAGCAACTGTGCACGACTAGAAACCTTGTGCAAAATTAATTAATAATCAAACTCTAATTGTAATATTTAGTCAATATAATTTTTCATGATTTTGGCGCATTCGTTGTTGTATGGAATACATCCGAACTCAATTTGAACATACTTGAAGTATAATCTTATTTGTAGATAATATGAAAAATATATACAATGTGCCAGTTAACTGCGCGATGTAAAACATTATGTAGAAAGTAGAAACATAGTTTATAACATTAACATTTCTTATTCTCGTTTGGTTTTATTTTGGAGGTTGAACCAAAATGGCGGACATTCAGTTAATTCTTTGCTCTGATTGGTTGCTGTCTAGGAACGGGGGGTGGGCGGAGATCAAAATCCTCACTAGAGACGAAATTTGCCAAAGGGAACGCGCTATTTGAACTAAGCGCTTGTCAAATCTTCGCATTCCAAAGGACGGTTCTTAGAAAGCTATTAATCTGACTGATTTTGAGATAGTTAGATATGAGCGCTGTGGCAGGTCACTGGTGTACGTATAACATATAGCAAATATATATCTGATCTAGTCTAGTTGGTTTTTTACCAAACGAAATATGAATAGCTGAATAAAAACCTTTACTGTTCCAACAAAATTTATTTAGCAACAAAATTTGCTTATCAATAAAATGTTTCGCTTACTCAACTATAAAAATTCCATATTGGCCTATCTTATATAAACTTATCTACGACTATTGTACCAGACTTTTTCCCAAGAGTAAACGTATCTATAAATATTATTTAGTTTATGGACAACTCTAAAATGCTATGGAGGACTGAAAGTGAGTATCAAAATACCTTTCTGACTTACCAGCAACACACGTAATCGAGAGAGTCATTTCAAATTAATAGCGGAACATTGCAAGCCATCATGCAATCCTTATGTGCTACCTTCTCAATCTCACTGCTGTCCAGTCAGGTGAGCTGTGCAGAACATTGCCATAATGTTTAGATCGCACACTATCTATTACATCCAAAACATTTATTTTGAATGCGATAGTTCCTTACTGGCGCACAAATTCTTATGTCAATGAGTGTAAAAACGTCTCTGTTGTCAGAAAATCATGGCTTCAGCTGACACATTGCCGCCCTCTGGACGCGTCTCATTATTTCGTTTGACTTTTAAATCTGAGTGGCAGTTACGACTTTTAAATGCCCATCCAGAACGTGTCATTCATAATTCGTACGGCAAAATTCACTTTTGTTGCCGAATTTCGTAACAAATTAAAGGCAACGATGAATGCCATAATTCAGAACTTCCATCACTTACTATGACCAACAATTTAAATTTGAAAGAAAACAGTAAGTTAATTTCAAAACACCCACGCTGCGAGATTGTTCGGCAAGCCTGAAGAGTCGTTTGATTTCGTACACAATAAAGCATTTCATGTGTCTGCAAGATCGAGACAAGGCATTTACACGTTATTGGATGACTCCTTTCATGACAGCTAACTGGATAGGCAAGGTGTTCGAATCTCTATTAAAACTTGAAAGACTTCATTTTCAACCTTTCTGTGAACAAGTGGGCGTCATTATTAGACCCCATCTCATTATCTGTAGCTGAGTGTGCATACTGGCATCTCCGCCTTCTCTTCCGAGCAAATGAAATACTCAAACAGACGAGAAAATATTTCTTTTTTAGGTCAATTAATTTTTTTCCACACGTAGACTAATTGTCGTGACCACTATGAACAATGTACTAGCGAGTAACACGTATTAATTTTACGCCAATATAATAAATTTGCTCTTAATTAATTAATTCATGAAAATAATACACACTTCAAAGTATTATAATTGTTTTTTTATTACAAAAATATTTTTGGAACCACTCAAAATGGTTAAAAACTTATTTTCCTGACTGCTTTGTCTGAAAAAAAAATACCAACCTGATTCGTAAAACAGATACATAGGCCTTTGCTCTATATTGTTCACAAATGAAATAATAGGATCATTGTGTAACTCTCATAGAAAAAGACTTAGATCTTACTACAGAAACACTGCTCGACTATTTAACAATCCTCGCATGGATGCGGAATTACTCTTGATGCATGTATGTATCGGTGTTATCCATATTGCTTTCATAACTGAATGTATATAGCTACAGAAGTCGCCAAACAATGTATAATTTGTCTACGTGGTTTTTCAGCGAGTTCTTTAACTCGCCGCTGTGATCGCTACAGTCGCTGGGTATTAAGGTATAAAATATTTTGTTTTGTATTTAAAAAAATTATTGAAAGTTTTAAATTTAAATATAAAATTTCAGCAATTTTCTTAAAATAATAATATGGTATTTTTAGTTTTTACATAGTAGACCCTGTAGCCTACAACATCGTTATATACTGTAATTTTTTCAGTTTAGTACGCCAGTTGGTCTTAGGGGCGTGCATAAAACTGTAAAATGCAAAATTTGACGTTTGTTCAAAAACTACGAGAGATAAAATATTTTCATGAAAGCAAAATTTAGTAACAATTTTTGTCAAAAATAAAAAAAAATATTTGGTATAACTTTAAAAATAAAAATATGACGTTGAAAATTGCTGTAGACCATGCCCTTAAATATGTGGATAAAAAAGCTGAAATCGTCAAACACTTCGGCATTTTTTAAAGCACTTTATTGTGGTTAACGGTGTGATTGACGGTAGAAATAAAGGGTTATTTAAATATAAATAATTCGCAAGAAATTCTGGAAGGTATCATGGGCAGGTATTGCATACACTTTGTTGTTATATGCCATTTGGACTATATTTCAACCTGTGCAGTTAACGAAGGTGAGGTACCAATGTTAACATTATAAACGTTCACATAAATGTTTAGGAAACAAAGTCAATACAAGAAAGTAAAACAAAACAATCCTAGGAAATGGTATTTTCCGACTTTGTGAGCGAACCTGTTGCTGTTGTGATGCATTTCAGATGAACTATTGATGATGTCGTGAATTTGTAACTCCGATTCCGTTGCAAGAGATTGCGCTAAAGGACTGCGTGACTCTGGCAAAACATTTGCTAAAAAAGAGATTGCGAAAATGTAGCTAGAATAGCAATATTTGGCTTTGACATACGAATTACTACGTATTACATTTAGAGGCCTTATGTACCTGGCGCATAAACGGTGTCGTAGTGTGTTACGACACTTATTTTTTACGCACAACACTTAACTTATTTTCATTGGCTACGCTTACCTCCGAAAAGTGAGTGAATGAGAGATATTTTGGTCAGTGCTTAACCTCTTGTTAGAGCTAAAATATCCAATCACTGACCATAAAGTAGAGCTACAGAAGTGTACATAAAGCATTGAAACCGAATGATACAAAAATCTTTTCACCACACGATCGTGGCTGTAAATGTATTTTAACTCCAAAATATACCTCCCGGAAACGAAAAACACAAATCCAACTGTCTATGTGGGCCTTTACTATTAGAAATCTACACATTCAATTGTAAGTTCACAAACTAAAATTCCCACAGGGAATAGAAGAAAACACTACATGCCTTTTAGGGCATCGTGAATAAAGGAGACGCGATTCTCGTCAAAGCATTGCAGTCTGACCATTACCACTATCCCGACTCTACGACTTTAACACGGGAATTTACATTCAGCACTCAGGTCTCTTAATGTTGATTATGCAGTGTTAGTATAAACAGAATAAGGTTTTATGTGCGCTTAGCTGTATAAGCAGACATACATATTTGGCATTGAACACGCTATGTTATTTTATTTTGACGGTGTAGTAACGTGTATTTAAGTTAAAGTTCAAAATTAAGGGGTTTGAATGTGTTTTGTTTTTTATTCACTACACAGATTTTTAAGGGAAGCAAACAGAAGTACTTAAACAATAATAACTGTAGTCACAATGAATCAAAATAGAAGAACTTAAGGTATTAGTCAAAATAATTCAGGGGATTAGACAGTATTAATAAGATGTGTGTGATGCTTTATACCGGTGACAATGGTAATTAGTAGTTCGAATTCATAGATGACACGATAATGCGCGTCTATACAGAACTGGGTAAGTGGACGACATGCTGGGCGAGCGTCTACCGGAGCCAGCTCGCTCTCCAGACTTAATACTAGGGCTAGGAATATTTCGCGAGTTCAACGACCAACATGCTAGAATCCAATATCCTGTGTATACCGAAGCCCTGTCCATTACCTGCTACTCATTCAGACAGCAGACAATGAACGAACAAACGGGGCTTGAGTATGCTTAGGGCATCAGTAGGGCCCGGTAGTTTTCGCGAAAAGATTTTTGCCCCACTTTGTTTCAGTGTCTTACGTGTACACGATTTCCTTGCGAATGTCGTTATACGTTCAGAAGAAAGGGAAAATAATGGTTTGAGTATTGTTTGAACTGTTGGCTTGTTCACGACGACAGGCGTGGAGAAACGTTAACGTTATGCCGTTAGTTTTCTTCTTATTCGTTATATACTTTCCTCTTTAATTCTTTAGTCCGGTACCGAGCGAGTTGGCGCCAAGGTAACACGTTGGACTCACATTTTGCAGGATCCGGGTTCGATCCCCGGCTTAAGCCATCCTGATTTCGGTTTTTCACGGTTTGCCGACATCGCTCCAGGTGAATGCTGGGCTTGTTTCTTAATGAAGGCCATGGCCGACTCCTCTCCCAGGTCCTGTCGTTCGACCAAGTCGTGTGTCATCGTTTCTAACGACCTCGCTGTTGACGAGTGGCCGAGGGGTCAGACCTCTCGCCTCCCACCAAGGCGATTCGTGTTCGATTCCCGGCGGGGTGGGTCCCTGGATATTCGAATGTGGGAATCGTGCCGGACGATGCCGTTGATGGGCGGGTTTTCTTGGGGATCTCCAGTTTCCCCCATCCATTCATTCAGGTGCTGCTCCATGCTCACATCGTGTCAACCTGACCAGCGCTAAAGACCTCGATGTTAAGCGCTGATCAAAATATCTCACTCACTCAACTTCATAATAATTATTGGCAGAGTGTTTTTGTGCGGAGTTATTATTCATTTCACTGTGCCAATCAGTACATGGATAACTGTGACACAACACATCTGTGATTTGCGGGTTTAACCTCCAGACGTTGTTTGTTAAGGCATCCAATCACTGACCACAAAGCAGAGATGGAGGTGCGCACGTAAGGCACTGAAACAAAGTGCTGCAAAAATCTTTTCGCGAAAACGACTGAGCCCTAGACATTGGATTCTAGCATGCAGGTCATTTAACACGCGAAATTTTTCCAGCCCTACTTAGCCTAATACAGTTGTGCACGTCTGGAATATATTGACAGTGATTAATCCCACTAAGCGGGTTTTTGAAAACTCCTCTGCTTCTAGAGTAGGGTAGGTCATCTTATACTCCGTTTCATATAAGTTTGGATAGATCTGACAGCAACTTATGGGCAATAATTTTCAGTATTTTGTGATTTGTTGTACATTGCAAAACATTTTTAGCTCTAAACTGAACCTGACATGTCCATTTCAGCATTTTTACTGGAAAGTTTGTCTTTTGTAGTGGAACAAATAACAAAATATTACAATTTATTGCCCATAAGTTGCAGTCAGATTTATCCAAACTTATATGAAATGGAGTATAGTTACCTGAACGCGTATTATCGATCACCAGAAACCTAAGGGTTAGTGATTAGATTTTTACTTTTGAGGTACGAAATCGGGGAAGACGATTAAGTAGAATATAACACGTCCGTCAAACACCTCATCGCCTCTAGGCGCGGAGTAGTAAACCAGAGTGCAGTGTTTTAGTCCAAAGTGTTTTTCAACGGGACTTCAAGCGATGACCCTGTTATTTTGTTTGTGAAAAGTATACTGTAAAATCCAATGCCGGTTTCTATGATTTTGTTTTACGATTACGGTTGACATTTTCTCAACTACAGCAACGTGAAAATACATTTTAAAGCACTTACAAGGAGCTTGGCAATCAAGTTTTTAATGAGCTTACGGCGTTTTTAATACCATAAGGACACAGTTTAAATTGAGTCTTCTTTTCGTAGATAAACGCATTGGAAACATTTTAAAAACAGTAAGTAGTTATAAAAAGAAAAAAAGAACTTTCCATACCACGCTACAGCACGGCTTACGCGCTGGGTCCACTAACTCTTAAAGAACGCTAGTAATTCTAGTCAGAGTTTCAAGATGGCGGGAATAAACAAATACATATTTTCTACATGGAAAATATTTTGGCAAATACTACGTTCGCAAGGCATTTTGCACACGTTATTTTATTTATACTTATATAATATTACTTTCGTGCTTGTTCCTACGATGCTGCATTCATTTCCACTTCCTTGTTGTTTTCATTATATTTACTGTTCACGTATTTTTTTGTGCCAAATGGTGGCTCGTGTCTTCCAACCGCCACTTACCCTGCCCTCGAGCAGCGTAAGTAAGGAGTTGATCGAGAGGCCACCAGTTGAAAATTCGAACACGGATTAATTTCACTCGGGTTAGATTTCGAACACCTTAAACTTAAAATTTTTGACTGACGTACCCTACCCTCGCGTGTTTTCGAAAGCGCCTATTCAGTCCATGCCACGCAGATAAGCAGCAGTATTCGTCGTTCGGTGAGATTACCCACTATACTCAAGTGCACTTGCAGTAGTTTTCGTAGTTATTATTTGTGCTGTACTGAAAATGAAAATCCACTAGGTATTCTTGCACTCGGGCAGGGTCACATTGTGTTTGAGAGATGGCCAGGGTGAAGGTTGGGCATCATGCTCGACTAGCGATACATTCCTGTCGCCCGCTGGTACGAAGAATGTGTGAGGCGAGAGTGATGTGAGTGTGGAGTAGCGCAGGAATGAGAAGGGAGGGGAAAACGGGAGTTTCCCGACGAGAAAACCTGCCGGCCACATACGAAAAATCCCGGACCGACCCCGCCGGGGATCGAGCCCGAATCGCCTAGTTGGTTTCGAACACCGCCGCCCCCTATTATTTGTGCTGTACTAGTGATGCCATATCCCACCCCTTGTTTATAACGATCATATCCAACTTTACCTGAATGTAACATTGCCTTATATTCTTAATGGTTATCCACTATATCCTCATTAATTTTGACCGTTCTCTTGGCAGTGTTTTTACTGTTAACATAGCTGTATACATTGTGCGCGTTATTTGTGCTAAACTCGACTATCTGTAGAGCCATTGAAATCGATTATTTGACACTCGGTCTACGATAACCTGTGCACAAATTCTCCACTCTCTACCTTTCTCACTCCTTCTTCATACACCTATTAATTTCGTCTTCACTTCACTTTCTTCCTCTACTCTTCACTTCACTCCTCCCATTTACTTACAAAACTTCAACGCTTTAAAATTGTACCTGAGTTTAGAGATAAAAGATTAAATATTTTAGTTTACAATGCGCTTACAAACAGCGATAGTTTTAGATTGAAAATTGTTGTATCATTTCGGTTATAATAGAGTGTATTTATCGTGGTTTATATTACCCCTTTGCAAAGAAGCTATTGAGATCACATTGTTTATGTTCGTGTGAGAACTTTAATTACTGTTAAGATCTCGAGAATTTGTATTTCTATACTTTTTAGCATATTTGTGAGTAATTTTGTGCATTCCGTATACAATTACGAAAAAGCCACGTAGAATGTGTCAGCCCTTAAGGAATAATATTTGTTTTAAAAATTTAGTGACATTGTAAAAACCTTTTTATTAAAATTGTGGGACGGCCTTACGATAACTGTTCCTTCTTGTGCGTATAAAAATAATTCTATTATAAGTTGCAGTTATAGGAGACGTTCTTAACTGGCATTATTACAATAAGGAAACACTTAAATAAAATTCAAGATTAATATAAGTAGGTCTACAGGAGAGAACATTTTGTTACACTAGAAGTTAATATATCTTTAAAGGTGTAATTTGTCAAATATTGAGCAGTGTGAATTAACTAAGTCAAAAATTCTGCTGAGTATTAAGTTACCATCAACACATAAAGTAACATTTCAGTTTTAGTTCTAATGCATGGGTGGAATATTAATATACGATGCGCTGATTCTTACGTATAAATAAATAAAAATGATGAACGATTAATAATTTATTAAAGTTCTGGTTGCTCAGGTGCGGTAATGGACAAGACGGCAAGTTCTTTTCCCGGATAGCACGTCGTTGTTGTCTTCTCGTGACGGACCGTTATTGTGCCAGATTTATCGGTACGACTCTTGAGGACTTTTACGACGTTGAAGGTCACGTGAGCGGAGGCGCTGTCAGCTATCTGATACACTGACTGCAGCGTCTTACAATATCTATCCAAACAATGCCCGTAGGTGTCACGGTCTACCGTACTTCACAGCTAGATGATATTTCTACTCAATGGCGTCCCGACGCCCAAAACGACGAACGACGATGGCACTCTGGCCCACCGTACTCCGCGGCTCGACGAAATTCCGACCGACGGTCCCGCCCCTCAAGGACAACAACTTGTCAGAGCCGTATTTATTCGATAACTACACCATTCCTTTCGGCTAAATATAGACAATTACACTAAGTGTTTTTCTTACTTGTTCATATTCCTTACATCTTAATTAATAAATAACTATTTACATTTACGCCTTAAAAGCTACTGGCTGGCTTCCCTCCCCTCCTGTCCTGCAGTTAAGGGGGTGGTTTGAGCGTGGTAGGGGCGAGAAGGCTCAGACGCTTGCCCTGCACCTGCTTGTTTCCACACTGACAAAGTGTATACAAATTCCTGTTTTTCCTTATAAAATCTGGTACAGTGATAATATCTTAATGAAAGCTATTTTGTCGTCATCCTGATATGATGGCGAGAAGAAAGAGTGGTCGCAAGACATATCTCTGATACACGTGTCCACTGATATAATTAACTGCGGTGGCGGCCATGCGGTGTGTGAAATGTAAATTCATTTAGTAACGTAAATATCCAAGAACGTGTTCAATCGTCAATGTGTAAGTCACAGTACGTTGTATTTTACACGAAGTTCGCCTTAACTGTGTTCAGATGGTTTGAGAATGCCTTTGCAAGGCGGCCCACCTGACACTCCGCCAAACATTTTTATGAGTGCCGTACGTCCCATATGTGCGCATACACTTTCTACGCTGTTTCCCCCCTTTTTCTTTCTGGAAAATATATTTTTGACATTTGGATAATTGAGAATTTCTACTGTACAAATATTAAACATAATTTGTATATAATGCGACAGTAGCAATATACACTCCTACAGCTTAATAGGGCGTGGTACGTAATTCAACGCTAAAAGCATTAATATATAACTGTAGGTTTATTGAAGCCAATTTGCGAAAATTAAACAATAGCAATCCTAGAAAATAGTTTTAGCCAACGTTTTAAACAAAATTGTTTTCAGTGTTACGAACTTCTGAGGCACAATCTCTGACGCCGGAACCTCGTGCATTTAACTACGGCGCAAGAGATCAAACGCGTAACGAATTAGTAATTATAGATTAATATTTACTCATAAAGTTGGCCAATACCTTTATCTAGGATTGTCATTGACTATTTTATCCATATTGGCTTCGAAAATAGCGTTGAAATCAATTGATGTTTTCAGTGTTTATTTATCTACCACGCACTCTTAAAGTAAGAACTAAATTTTCACACCATGTGACGATATATGTTGGGGCGTGTGACTATATTGAGCTGGTCTGTCTGCACTACATCTACCTCCGGATTACTTCATTATGAGGATGAAGCAAAGGCGCTTATGAAAATTCTTTCGCTGTAATAGGGTAGGTTATTCAGTCACGTGACCAGGTTTTGTCGATTACCAGGACTTGATAACCGCCCGCAATGCTATTCAAGGTTTTAAAATAACGGGAATCTAAAAACACGCCTACATATTATCCACAGGATACATATTTTGTTAAATACTACATCCGTAGTGCATTCTTTATACGTATTATGTTTGTATCCAAATATAATATTTGATTTAGTAGTTGACCGAGAGGTCATCAGTGGAAATTTCAAACACAGGTATACTTACCTAGGGTAGTAATTAAAACACCAAATACTTGGCATTTTTGCCGACCTACCCTACCCCCGTGCATTTTCTTAAGCGCCTCAGGAGTCCACATCAAATGACCTTCCTGTCGCCGTAACCTCGGTAACATTTTCAAGATGGTAACTGTCGACCTAACAGTTCAGTTGCGTTTTAAACTCAACCGACTAGTAACTTATAACAGTACTGAATCCAGCCACCCTCTGAATCTAGAGTTTGAATTTTTCTATTGGTAATATAACATAAATAATGAAGTAAATATGTTTCTACCATGAGACCATATCTAAGTTATACTGTTTTTCGATAAATTTTAAACGAGAGCAGATATAAATCTGTTTGGCAGTTTTTTTTTTTTTTCCAAAATGGTTTGTGCCGCGACAGCTAATTTTTCAAGTCACGTTATTATACGATTTCAACCAAAATTTGGCTAGCTACATAATTAGCTAAAACAAACAAAAAAAATAACGACCATGGTATTAACCATTTTAGACAAAACTGCCAAACAGATTTGTGATATTTTTTTCTCGTTTAGGGTAAAAAAAATTATCACGAAAGCAGTAAAAACAGATGAACATGGCTTTAATTGTTTTAACTTACGACAACGTAACAACCGCATATATTTGTTAGGAGTTAGAACACCGGAGATAAAAGCAGACTTGTTTTAACAAAACCACCCCTTTTTACTAAACTTTCCCACGCTATCAATCGTAATTACTAAATAGACGAGAAAATAAGTTAGATAATCTTACCTCGAAGATGGAATAGCGGAATGAGGTACAGCAGCGTTAGAAAATACTTCTACCGTTAACATTAAAATTTACGGCTTAAGTACTGATTACATATCGCAAGTAAAATTTGTGAATGCAACAACGTCTGTAATGCCTTTGAATGTTTCTTGCAATGTGACAGAATAACGTTCTGTACTATTGTGGACATACGCCATCGCAATATTACGTCGTCTCAGAAAGCGTAGAATGAGGCTAAGAAAAAACAAACAGAAAGTGAAAATAACTTGGCTTGTTTTCTCTCTATATATATTTTTCCCCATTTTTTTGTCTCATTCTAAGATTTCTGGGACTACATAATATTGCAATGGCGTACGTCCACAGTAGTACAGGACGTTCAACAACGTCTGTACATCGTGTGATTTTATAACAGAACCGTGAAAACTGTTGTACTAACTTTTTAGTGCTGAAATTCCTTGAGGGTTTGTGAATTCTTTGAGCGACCTCCGTAGACGGTGTTGTTAAAAGTTTTATCATCGGTCTGCGAAGTTCCGGGTAAGAATCCTCGTGAACTATGGGTATGTACGCGGTTATTAGTGTGGTAAGTTCCAAGGCATTTCCCTCCCTCAAACAGCATTCCTTCATAAAACTGGGATATTTTATTATAACAAACAATCTAAAATAACTTAGTCCTACTTGTAAGCTAATTCCTGCAAGTCGTTTAGTTTCGAATATTTAAACGAAAGCGGAACCGCGTCTTAATTAAATTACGTTGCAACTAAATGAAACGTGACGTGGAGTAATGCGTATTTTTGCCGTTAATTCACGTTATTTATAATTAGCAGCTGTGGTAATGATGGTGCTCATTCGTCAACGTAGATACAAATTAAAATAATACTCCAGTTCAGCGCCGATCCGGGTTTGATACCTGGATTTTTGCATGTGGGAAACGTGGCGGACGTTGCTGGCCGGCGGGTTTTCTCGGGGAACTGCCGTTTCCCCCGCCTCCCTCATTCTATCGCTGCTCCACACTCATCTCTCTTCACCTGATCCATTCTTGGCCGGAGGGCGACAGGTTTGTCTCGCTTGTCGAGTAGCTGGTCCACCCTTCACCCCGGCCTTCTCCCAGGGGTGTCATTTCAGGTTTTTCTAGGGGGAGGAGCAAGATTTTGTTTTCTGGCGACAGCGACCTTGTTGCATCTTTTTTATTAACTAAGCATGTATAAATTAGATACTTTAATAATAAAACTTCAGTTTTATGTACTTAAGTTAGCATTATTTAAATTTAAAAATACAAAAAACGTATTTATACACATAAAGTTCTAAATCCAGGGGGGAGGCATTTGCCCCCCCCCCTGTAGCCCCAAATGACGCCCCTGCCTTCTCCCACCCACATTGTGACCCTGCCGTAAGGTAAGGAACACGTAGTGGTTTCCATGTCACTCCAATTTAGCGGCTTATCTGAAACTGACAGATTTTAAATAATTATTTTTTTCTTAAACTCTAACGTTCTATACGTTAGTGAACTTGGGGACTGCGGTGGCTGAGGGGTCAGACTTCTCGCCTTCCACCAAGTGGATCCGGGTTCAATTCCCGGCGGGGTCGGTCTCCGGATTTTCGCATGTGGCAATCGTGCCGGACGATGCCGTTGGTCGGTGGGTTTTCTCGGGGATCTCCCGTTTCTCCCGCCCCTTCATTCCGGCGCTGCTCCATACATAATGTCACAATCCACTAGCGCTAAAGACGATCTTAAGTGTTACCCAAAACATCTCCAGTCGCTCAATCAGTGAACTTAAATATCCTCTATTTGTATACTTGCGTGGCCATTATTTTATACTTGTCTATATTCTCAGGAAACTATTCAATAACTTAATAATAATTACAAAAGCTGTATGCGCATGTCACCTAAGAGTTGTAAATATTCTTTAACACTGAAAATCCATTCTGAGGCATAAAACTGGTCGCTGTTAGAGTCATTAACATTTTATTTATCAGTTATTTTTTTATTGGAAAATAACGCATTTGCCTATGTACACTACCTAATAGCATAGGTTTATCGTGTATTGAATTTCTGTAATAAATATGAGACGATAATACATGTGGATTTAACTTGAGCTTTGTTCGTAACTGAATCAAATTGTATGCACAGTGAGCTCGAGATCCGGCTATTTGAAACATAACATTTTTCAACTCGACCTCCTTTCAATATAATGAAAAATATTAATCGTTTATTATTTTTTTATATATATATTTCGCACGTATAGGCAGTTCCGAATAAAGTGAGCACTCAAAAAAGCCCTGCTATAGTTCTATTTTCAACTAATTTGTACCGTTCCGCGCGTACCGGCTAAAGACGGGAAATGTCTGACCTCTTTGGACACATCACTTGATGTTTGCGCGTGTGAGATAGTCTAAATTGTGCAGTCAGTAGGAATCTATACAGTTTGATTTAAAAAGTTTATTACTTATATAAAATACAATTATGTCAATTTCGGTTGCTTTTGTTTCAGTAACGTTGTTGTTAAATAGGAAAGACACGGAACTATATTGCGTAATTTCGCTGCCAACTACAAAAGCAGTAAGGCAACTAAAGTTAATGTTGAATTATATGCAGTAATGGCTAGTGATATTTTTCTAAGGTTAAATTTTTAGTGCTCACTTTATCCCGAACGACCTATGACCACAACTCAGATATATTGTATTTATGGGTACGTTATACGGGCAATTTATCCATAAATATAGCACACTTTTGTCATTTATGGCCTACAAATAAATAAATGTCTGCCAAATACGTATTTGTTTGAACAGTGATAAGTAAATATACACTCTGAGGTATCACCTAAACAAAATACGAAACATTATAAACCAAATTTTGTCAACCCAGAATATGCAGTTGAGTTAACTAAGTATTTATGCCTGACAATAAAATATTTGTTAGATGCGAACGTAACAATAGGTTTGGAAACTCTCAAATGTAAATTTTGCTGTTTCAAAAAATTCTCAAAGTATTTTTGAACACGTTATTTCTGTAATCACACCTACAGATATATTTGGCTATTCATTTGACAATTAACATAATATGAATATTTTCAATATTAGTAATTGTATCTCATGACGCTCCATTAAGGTACAAAATATATTTGCGATAGAATAATTTGTGCATAAAACTAAAAATAATACGTAATACTGAATGTTTATATATTCGTAAATATCTTTCATGCGTTCTATATCGATAAGGATGCGTTAAACTTAAACGCTCAATCTGACCGTGAGTAATAACGTACGATTTTCGATCATGAAGATCCCAAATTCAGTGCTAGGTAGTACCTAAGCAGGATATCCCCGAGAAAACCCGTAGACCAACAGCATCGTCCACCACGAACTCCACATGGGAATAGCCGGGAATCGAACCCGGATCAACCTGGATAAAGGCGAGTACCCTAGTCTCTGAATATAGGTTTCAACGCACATACCAATCATCACCTCTCCCACTATTTTAAAACTAATAAATCAGAGGGACATATCATAAGTCTTTCGTAACGATAGCATCTATCGTATGTTATCGATGGTTTATTAAATAGACCAGACGGTTTATTAAATACGCGTATAGCAGACAAAATGTACTTTCTTGTACTACGAAATAATTTGATTTAAATAATTTTTCATGTTTTCGTCTTTAAGAGGAATCCTCGAGGGGAAGACAGGCACCAGTTGAGCACTTTCTACTTAGAGCGATGAGGCAAGTTTTGAGTGAACAAAATCCAATATTATTGCCCGCACACTTAAACGCCATGATCGCAATCGTGTGACGGCAACACAAAACTCAAAGCTGTGACACTATTATTATTATTGTTAGACCTTGTACCCAAACAATACTGTCACAACTTTTGCATTTTATCAACTGTCTTTCAGGAAGTATACACAACGTTGATATGAATTAGTTGGTTTTTGCCTACAGTCGAAAAGTTTCATACATATCGCACCGTTGAAGTAATGCGGATACTACTAAAAAAACGTGTGTTTTAGTTATAAACAATATTGTAAAAAACCGAGCTTCATGTTTCTACACATCATAAAACCGTAATTCTACATTTATTAATAACAGTTAAATACAATTGTTTTGCTGTGTAGAACAGGTAAACTTTCAGTTGTTGTGTAGTAATAAAGCGAAGTGCGTTCAAAACTAACATTGTCAATTTTTTAGCTCCATCCAAACTCTAAAGCAGATTATACAAATTACTTATTCTTACATATGAACGTATCAGGTCCAGATTCAGGGGAAAGGCAGGCGTTCTGGCCACCTAAACCACTTAAAACATAGTTTATCGTTAAGAAACAATTTTTTGGTTAGGAAACTCCTAATTAGCGCCAAGAGCGCGGTCTACCGCAAATTTCATCACAATTTTTTTATTTTGTATTTGTACCAGATATTTTTTTCTTACTTTAGACACAAAATATGACTAAATTTAGCTCTTATGAAATTTTTTTATCTCTCATAGTTTTCGCGTAATGGCTTGCTAAATTCATATTTTGCATGTTTCCGTTTTAACGACTACACTAAAACCAACTGACATACCAAACTAAAAAAAATCACAGTGGATAAAGACATTGCAGGCTACAATGACATGGTCATAAAATCAAAGAATAAAAATTATTTGAATTAAAAAAAAAATGCTGAAACTGAAAATAAAAATTTCAAAAAATCAATAAGTTCTTTAAAAATACAAATAATTTTTATTCTTTAATTTTATGAGCATATCATTGTAGCCTGCAATGTCTTTATCCGCTGTGATATTTTTGAGTTTGGTATATCAGTTGGTTTTAGTGTAGTCGTTAAAACGGAAACATGCAAAATATGACTTTAAGAAGCCATTGCGCAAAAACTACTGGAGATAAAAAAATTTCATCAGAGCTAAATTTATTCACATTTTGTGTCTAAGATAAGTAAAAAAAAATATCTGGTACAAATACAAAATGAAATAATGATGATGAAAATTGCGGTAGACCGCGCCCTTAACACTAAATTTATATGGAGGAGGACACCCAAACTACCCGTTTTAGACTTGGGGCGTTGGTATGTATATTTTTAAAGGCATGGTCGCCCCCATGTAAAGAATAGAGCTGGATCCATTCCTGAACTATATTACTTTGACAGTATAATATAAATATGACTAAACAGTTTGTGCATTTCCTGTACCAATTATGTTCATTCAAGCACATTGATTAGTTTCTGAGAAAATAAGAGCAAGAGGGAATGCTTATTTGAGACTACCTTGAGATAAAGGCCCTCTTTTAGCTGTTATATTTAATTTTGTAATTGAAAGGTTTGTTATGTGAGTTGAGCTGTGTAGTCGCGTGGGGAGAAGTCGACGTTTGTTGCCGCTCGGCCGGGCTGGACGTAATGAAAAGTGCTGTCGTGTGCGATGATTGCGGT
Source organism: Medauroidea extradentata (assembly GCA_003012365.1). Lineage (NCBI taxonomy): Eukaryota > Metazoa > Arthropoda > Insecta > Phasmatodea > Phasmatidae > Medauroidea > Medauroidea extradentata. The sequence continues at coordinate 10,747 of PNEQ01058990.1, read as the reverse complement.
GCGCGCAAGCGAGAGGCGGGCCGGCAGCTCGTGGAATGGCGCCGGGGATTTGGTGCCCGAGGGACTAGGTCGGGGAGGCAGAGGGCTGGAGAATTCAGCGGAGATGCGTTTCAAAGTAACGAGATTAGCTGATGGCGGGGAGCTACGGCTTCATTTCCTCTCCGTGGGACACACGTGCCCGGGGTGACAATACCACGCCGAGACGCGAGACAGTTTACCGTGTTGTGTCGTCTTGCACGAATACACCGTCACAAACACGACGTATATATCTGGGCTTAAAAGTCGCCCATGGGCAAACCTTGGCCAAGCGCCCCACCCCCCTCCCAACTATTTTTATTTTGCGTTTTCCAATTTCAGAAAGTTAACATGGAACACACGCCAAGTTAAAAAGCTTACACATAAATTGATAAAATAAGAATCCGTTAAAGGAAAAATATTTGAATTTACTCACCAAACCAAAGAAGAATTCGGAACTAAGACACTTCTTACTAAACAAATTACATGACCACACTGCAGGTAAACAGCGTTTATATAAAGTTGGTTTTTAAATTTCATTTTAGTAAAACACACGCGCCCCCTTAGACCGAGTGCCACTGGGCAACTGCCCCGTTTGCCCATTATGTTAAGCCGGCCCAGTGAATCGCTGTTGCCTTACCTTAGCTTCGTTTATTTCAAATGTGGTGTAGCTACACTAGTGCACCTGGTGTTAGTGCAGTTGCACCAAAGATCCGTCTGGATGTATGCTGGTGTAGATACACCAGCGCCGTTGAATGAAACTATTATTGGCGAATTTTGTGCCGCATGTATCCACTGTGTATAAATATTTGTCAAAGACTGACCAATAAACAAACTCGTGAAAATAAAAGTGTAAAGGCACTAGTAAACGACTAAAATTTATGTACGTTTGTCTCAGGGGTTAATTTGAAATGTGTGTGGTGATTAGCACATGGCAGTAATATAATCTCAACACTTCATATTTCGTGTGTAAGTTAAGGTGTTTTTAATAAATTAATTTTGAATTTTATATTAGCACACAGGAATACTTTTAAAACTGGCTTGCTTGTGTGCGAGAATATTTCCTTTTAACTGAATGATAACAGTCACATTTAGTTGTGGCCGGAGTTTTTATTTTATCGATTGTCTATATCATACAAAGCCCAGAATTTGTGCCCGTTCCAAAAATTATTTCTATATGCTGTTATAAGATACACCATTCAACAAAAAAAAGGCTTACCTCAAATACGAAATGTGAAGTGTCGATGTTATATTACTAGCATGTGTTAACAACCACACATCTAAAAATTCACCCCTAACATAACATACATTACTTTTAGTCGTTCACTATTACTATTCCACTATCGACGTAAAAAGAATTGTGAAAACCTTCGTCTCAAACACACTTTATTAGCCAAATATTCTTAAACGAAATGTAGCTAATTTAAACTTCTCGCGCTCGTTTACTGCACTACACCAGCTACATCTCTTCCAGACCAGGTGTGATTTTTTCTGCAAAAATTACACTGGTGAAGCTATACCAGCTTGAATGAAACTCAGTGTAATCTCAACATGACGTCACATCATGTTAAATGAAACACATTTTTTATGGTGTCACTACACCAGTGCAATGGTGTAGCTACACCAGCTTGAATGAAACGAAGCTCTTGTTTGCCTCGGTTTGTGTTCCTACGACTACAAGGGTTACATTTTAAACCGCCGATGGGCTGTAAAAATCCAAGAATGAAGTGTAAAATGCTTTTACTGTCAGAATATAAATACCTCTTTCACCTACTTTTCAACATAATCACCACGCACATTGAGACACTTGCTGTGTCAGTGCACTAGCTTTCCAATACCGTCAAATGTGGATACTTTGACTGCAGGTGTAACATTGGCCGACTGGAGCTATTCGTTGTGGGACCATTTAATGAAGAACTAAACATGTAAGTATAGTTTGATCAATTTAGAAAGTTTTCCATTTCTTCATAAAAATTGCTAAATTAAATATTTTGAGCCGGTTAATGTTACCCCTGCAGTAAAAGTATCCACATTTGACGGCACTCTCTGCAAAGAAAGTTCCCACCACTGAAAGTAGTTGTGGGGAATAGGGCAAACAATAGTGCTGTGACGATGCGCGTGCTATCGCTTCAAGGCATCCCATGAAGAAAGAAGTTGTAATGACAACATTTGATGCATATTGTAAGCGTAACACGTCAAAATGTTTAAATGAACAAGGTTCAATGGGCAGGTCACAACTTTCTTTGCAGAGGGTATTGGAACGTTGGTGCACTAGTACAAGTGTTGAAAAATGTAAGTATCTTTTGACAGCACAAGTATTTCACAATTCGTACCAATTTTTCTTACAGCACATCAGAGGTAGAAATAAAAATAAACACAGTACAATAAATAACAGTACCGTCAACTGGAGTTATATGGGATAGTGGGAACACTTGGGACGCTTTTTCTGGAATTTTTTATTCACACACGGCAGCCGTATTGGTAAGAAGAAACTCAAATAATTATTTTAAAAATATCCCACTTGAATGGTTAGTATGATTTCTTCATTCATGGCTGCAACATACGAAATAAAAATTTAAAAAAAGTCTTAAGTTTACTGCTCTTGCTGCCGTTTGATGTATCTTACTGCTATAGTGTAGTGACATAGGGGGTTAGGGATTTATTCTCTCTACCTTGCACAATTTTCGACGTTAACCCCAAAGATATAATTTGGAGAGCAGTCAGGCCAAACGTCATGACATCCGTCTTTGCACAGCCGTAACATGGGAATTATATATATATATATATATATATATATATATATATATATATATATATATATATATATATATATATATATATATATATATATATATTTGCAGCCGACTATTGCTATTTTTCAGCATTCCATATTCTGTGGAATAAGAGTCCTCGGTGAAACGCATATGCGCAGGAAAATGGGATAAGGTAAAATAAGAGGGTTTACGTCTCGTCGACAGCGAGCTCATTAGAGACAATGTCACAACACAGAATTTGACACAATGGTAGGAATTTGGACAGGACTAGGCAATGACCTTTGTTAAGGAACCATTACAGCATCAGCCTGGAGCAATTTCGGGAAACGATGGAAAACCGAAATACGGATGGTCGGAACCGTCGATCGAACACTGGTCTCCCGAATGCGAGTCCAACGTGTTACCGTTGCGCAGGAGAGTCAGAGTAGAACACATTCGCTCCAGCACCAGTTGGTTGAACACAACACTAGGTGTCAAGTCAGTTGGATGCAAGGCATGCACGGGAACAAACCGGCAGTTAACATGATATCTGGAGGTATGATGAGTTCAGCATCTACTGCCATGTTATTTTTCTGCGCTCTCTCTGGACGTATTTGGATATTAAATTTCGTCAGCACAGTGGTATTCCGTGTATCTATGTTGCACACAATTAGTTGAGAACTCATTTGAATATGATTTGCACTTAGTTCTCAGTAATACATTTTACAGTGTGTCCCGAAACAACTGAATAAAAGCACACTACGCGAACCCTGACACAAATTAAAGGTGTAAACGTAAACCGCAAAATGTGTACAAAATTTTACGTACAAAATGTGGTAAAATTGCACGGAGACCGTCGATTCTAACGCTCCATGTACAGATAATATTTTATGTACAGTATATTACGTCAAGTAAACGTAGAATCATGTTTGGACTGCTTGGGATTTTAACCTGTTCCCACAATAAGCGTGTCTGAACGGTACTAGTAAGATAAGTAAGACATATGTAGAGCGCTATAGGGAACAAACTACAGTACTGTGCTTGATAAATGTCATCATACAACATTTTGTCCCTGTCATTTTCGTTCACAATTTGGTGTGCTTACTATGCCGTTGTGTCTGGATATCCTGTATAGTTCTAGCAATATCTTTTCAATTAGTTTAACACACATAATCTGCGTTTGTACATAATGCATAGTTCCAATTAGCTTATAAATATTAACGCAAACAAAGCCTTGCAAGTCATAAACATTGACGGTATTGCTTTTAATGGCTTTAAAACTAAATATGTAAATTTCAGGCATGGTTGGTTTTCACAGGGATAACATTTAGAATCTCCACAAACAACAACTTTGTTAGCTTTAGGTTAAGCTGTGATTATAAAGCGTTGAATAAATGACGCTTCAGTTGTTTGAATACAGCATATTCCATAAAATGTTACTAGTTTTGGTAAATTCAAACGTAACATTTGAATGTTAGGAAGCTAATATCCATTTAAAATCCGCTTTGTTGTGTTGGGTTGCGGGGAAAGAAACACATACACAAATATTTGGTCTGAAAGACTGATTTTTAAGCATCGTGTCAACGCTTTCTGGAAGCTGGTCATCGTTCCATTCTTGATCTCCCATTCCCTATTACAATTGAAATGGGGGCCTTAAATTGACATCACACTTTAATCGTGTCAGTTTCTCACGTTTCTCTTGAAATACTAGTATGAAATAAATTGTGGTAAATCTGTTCTGTGCCGAATAGTTTCTTATGTGATCGTTTTACTCAAGTTCCAAAATATTAATTGATTTAATTACGGTTAGTTGCTTGAACTGATCAGTCGTATTCGGCTTATTGTTATTTATGAAAATGTGATTATTTCGAATTTGTTTGGCAAAATTTCATAGCGTACTTGGAGGTCATAGTGTTTTGAAGGACTCCATGAATATACATTTTTATGCGTAGTGCAACCTTTGTTTGATGAATTTGATGACACACACTCGCTCAAACCCAATGGTCCTCAAGTGACTTTCCTTTGTTTTGTCCTGGGTTGAGAATTCCCTTCTTGGCTTTATACTTGTACCCAACATGTCACTTTTGTTAACGTTAAAATTTAGATAGCAATTTTTATATAAATATGTAAATTATCCAACTGAAACATTCTAGGCTAAAAATAGTTGTTTATGGTGACCAGATGTCCGATTTCCCAGGTCAAGCGGGATTGTCCCTTTAGGTGACTAGTCTCGTCATGATAAATACTTAACGGAAAATTTACGTCCCATTAAAAAAAAATCGTAAACTAACGTTACTAACAAAATCAAATTTCATAAATATGCTTAGAAAATGTGTCTGAATAAAATTTAACAGAGGGTGCCTTGACGTCGGCCAGATATCTACCAACTTCAGAAACCGAAAAGTTGTGAATTAATAAGTTCTCTAACTCTAAGGTTGGCAATAACGTAGATCCCACTTCAGCATACTTAAGTTGGAGGGGGGGGGGGTGGAATGGAATAAAATAAGGTTCTTCGTTGTAGAGAAGCAGTTACGTACTTGTGTGTTAGTTGGCCTCGACAGTTTTGCCAACCATGCAAGCTCGTAGCTGTTATAGCTTCGGTAACGGCTCCCTTCCTTCGCCGCTGCGTGCGCCATCGCAGCGAGTGCGAGAAAAGGGGGTGGGGCATGACACAGATATCGATCTCTGTGAAGTGTACCCTCAGAGTCGACACACGGTTGGAATACTCCAGGAAGTGTCTTCCCAACACAGAGAGTGACGTTTAAAATACGACGAAAGAAAAATACATATCTACATATATTCTATGTACAAGGCCTGAGTACAATGGAACTAGGGAAACTGAATGTACGGGTATTACATTTTGTAGTAATCTACCAACGACTACAAAGTAAATTGTAAGCAAACAATTCTTAAAAAAAATTTAATATTAAAATTTTTACCGTAGCTTTTACTGTAGTAAACAGCTAGAAATGTGGGTGTGTTCATATTACAATCTTAATACGACAAATTAGTGTTCTGTTTGTTTATGTTGTTATTGTCATACATACTACGCTATTGGACATACACGAACTAAATTTGCAATAAAATTTTCAGCTTAATTAAAAATTATGATTGAATCTTAATTACAGTTATTTATGTATATGCAGTTGTTTATACGTATTACGTGTTGGAATTTTACCCATCTTCTCATATGTTTCTTCCTTGATTAACAGCCATATTTTGCATGTCAAATAACACAAACACATATAAAAGTCAATCTTGACGCTGGTATCATCATACGGAAAAAATATTGCGGTAAATACAAAATATTTTGCTGGTATTCACACAGCCAAATATATAGTAACCACAAACATTCTGTGTCACTGAAAATTAGTTGGGCATTGTCAACTTCTTACAATATATCTCTTTCAATGAAGAATTGCTGCAAAGTGAACGGAGCATTTAGTTCAATACAGCACTCGCGGCTGAATGGGCAAATTACAAACTCCCGCCAACGATTTGCAGCCATCTTGATTAGCAACAACTGAAACTGATGATAGTCTTCCAGACTCAGCGACACGGGGGAAAAAAAAGGGGGGGGGGGTTTCTAATGACCACGGCTATAGAAGAACAGGTATGGACACTGACGATGAAAAGTGACCCTTAAATTTCTGACCGGCGCCACTGGTAAACTTGTGTTGTTTTAACATTGCGTAAATGAAACTACGAGTTGCAAGTTCGTGTCGCATCCGCTAGGAGCACTGGTAGTATGACGGTATACTGCAATGTTAAGAGGTATGGAAAGTTAAGGTGTCTAGCGAACTACTGGAACATTCAATCGTCTATAAAATCTAAACTACTCTTCTTATTTCAATGGAAATTTTTTGTCGAATATATATTTAATTAGCGAACGTATATTTATATAGCAGTGGACTGTAGTATGCTTTGCTTTCGAGCAAAAAATAAAAATTGGCATTTAGAAAAATAAGGGATAGAAACCACAAATTCCATAAAAATTTAAAACTGTAATTTTTATAGTTTGTGATACGACAATATCGAGGACTTTATAATAATCAACTTAAAAAATAAAAATGCGAGTATTTTCGAAACTCGATTATTATAGAGTCTTGGATATTGTCATATTACAAATTATAAAAATTACAGTTTCAACTTTTTATGGTTTTTGTGGTTTATATCCCTTGTTTACAATTTAGCTGAGACGTCCGCACAATAAACAGTAATTCTTGCGTACGCTAAGTGAAATGTCTATATGCGTTAACAAACGAAGGATATCCTTCGTAAACACTGCGTTGCACAATTTTACCTAAATTATAAGCATAGGTAATATACATAATAAACGACACATCAAAACTTGATGAGTGTTTTGTACAATATAGCTTACATGTTTAGCTTGGCAGTAAAACATTTGATCATTGTTTTGTACGAACGTTCTGCGAGCTGACTTTCATATGATATAAATCGGGTTCCCGGTAATAGACAGTAATCAGTACTGGCGTAATGTGTAACTCCGCCCAAGATTTCGTATTAAGGATGTTTGTTCAGTGAGGAGGGTTGAGGATAAGACGTAATTTCGAGCGACAGCGACTCGTATTGTAGTTAAAAATATATGCACTGAATTAACGATTGAAGGTGGCTTTTACTGTGTATATGTAAATGTTGTTGCTGAAGTTACTTTGATTGAAAAGACTCCTTAACCCTGCAAGTTAACTCAGGATACTAAAGGAGGGAGCGTGGCTTCACAAACGTGTGTTGGGCATGGTCTGGATTGTTTGATGTAGTATGTACTTATTCTTACAGCATACATTTATGTAGTGTAATGTATGACGTAGCTTTAAGGATCTCGAAACGTTCATGTGAGGTCAAATATTCTTGACATCGGAGATAAGTAGAGATGATGGTTTATCGCGGGAAAAGTTGACTGTTTGATGGATTTCAATACACGTTCAGCTTACCAGAAGATTACTGGCTTTAGCTTGTACGTGGAGCTGTTACACTATTTGACTGAGCCAATAAGAATCCCGATATTGTAATATTTGATGTCTGCAGACAGCTACGTTGTGTCAGTGTTTTCAAGGCTATCTTGGCACAAAACATTTTCGCGATATACCATCATCTCTAGAGATAAGTGTTGAATTCGCGTTGTTATTTGATGTCAGGCTAAACTTAACTGCTATGTACAAACACGATGACGATGCTTTAGATCATTGACTGCTGGCCATTGTATGATGTACAGAATACTGTCCACCCTGCCATAGAACATTTAATTTCTTGGCTGAGGCGTTCTTTGCTGCATGAATTTAGAGTTAGTGGACGCTAGCTTTTTTTTTTTTTTTTTACGTTCGACGCACGGAAACCAACACCGCATCGCCTCTAGGCGCGAAGGACTAAACTAGCGTACCGTGTTATCGTAGAAACAGTTTTCAACGGGACTTTAAGTGATGACCCTGTTATTTTATTTATGGAAAGTATGTGGTAGAGTCCAATGCAGGTTAGGTTTCTATAACTTGGTTTCCCGATTACGGCTGATATTTTATCAGCTACAGTAACGTGAAAAAGTCAATTTTAGCACTTCTGAGGAGCTTGGTAATCATGTTTTTAATTAACGGACGGTGTTTTTTAAATTATAGGGACACAGTTTTAAGTGTGTATTCTTTTCATAGATAAACACATTGGAAACAATTTTAAATAGTTACTCAAGAAAGATACTTTCCGTACCACGCTACATCACGTCTCATGCGCCCTGCCCACTAACTCATAAGAGCTTGTTCCCGAGTTTTTTTTCAGACTGGCGCCAATAACACAAATATTTTTTAACCAAAGTTTTGAAAACATTTGAGTCAGTGTGCAATCACACGATGCACAATACTGTGGACGCGTTTTTTTTTAAATAGTGTACTATTCGCCAGCAAAAAATAATTTCCTTCATTTTTGCTTATTTTCACGACGAAAAACGTGGTATTTTGGGTAATGAAATCTAAAAAACCGCTCAGTATAATTCTACAAAAAAAAATCAGCTACAAATTAAAACATGTAAGTGTCAAAACTGTGCAGCGAAATTTTGGTATTATTACTAGGTGGCAATAAAAAAAAATCAGTTTCGAAATCACTGCAAAACTCCGTAAAAAGACCTTAAGTGTAAGGCTAATGAGAGAAGTGGAACTGTTGTAAAACAACCTGCAGTTTGGTCTGCTGCCAGAAAATAAAGTGAAATTTGCAGTTCCCTACTTAACAGTATGTAGTCATATTTACTTTAATCTGAAAAAAAAAATTAAAACAATGGTGTAACAGGCATTGTTAACGTTTTTCTGGCATAAAGACGCTATAATATTTTGCGTGAAAGTTGGGCTGTATCTGTACTTACGCTAAATGCATATTTACTCACGTGATATCACCGAAATCCAACATAGTCTGTTATCACTGAGGAACCACATTTTGTATCTCGATTTAATTAAAAATCTCCCGCATATAATTTCTATTAATAACCTGAAACGAAACATGTTGAACACGCCGTTTATGAAGCTGTAGGAGCACAAAATTCCTCTATGCTATACAGAACGTCAAAAAACTAAACGCCCAAACTTTGGAAGTTGAATCCTCATCAAAATGTAAGTCGACATTACATTGGGTATTTTCTAGACAAGGGAATATTTAGAAAGCTAATATATTTTGAAAATCGAATTGAAACCCAGTATTTTGCCAAATAACGAACACGTACTTGGAGTTAACTTACGATTTTGTGGGCAATTTTTACTGTTCTTGAGATATTTACCTTGATAATAAATCATACTTTAGACATTTTTATCTTCGTGATAATAATAAGGGTGGCCACATTCTTACTGCATAACATTACTATGTCACCAGGTTCCGTGAAAATTTCATGTTTTCTAATTGAGCAGTACATTACAAGGAACAAACAAAATCCTCTGGTTGCAAGCGTCTAGTTTACATTGTTTACAAGAAAAATACAACTGTTGATGTGACAATAATACAATATTTGGTACGTAGGCACATATACTATGTACTTCCACCAAGGAATTTGTTTGTGTTTACATGCCCTTGCTGTCACGAAAGTTCATATTGTGTTGCAGACATTAAAAAATACGTCGCACAATCCAGCCAAATAAAACATCTGGATCTTAGAGGCGATTCGGTAAATTTTGCATCAAGATTAGTTTTGCACAATTTTTTAAAAAATGTTATTTTTTTTTTCGAAGAGAAAAAGGGATTAAATATTTTAATCAACGAAACATTCCTTTAGTACATTCTTAAAGAAAGACAATGAGATTTGAATTTTTTTCGCTGAACCACTGGAGATATTAGAGTGAGATATTTTGGTCAGAGTTTAACACTGAGGTTTTCAGCACTGGTGAGGGATGACATGATGTGAGTATAGAGCAGCGCCGGAGTGAAGGAGCGGGAGAAACGGGAGATCCCCGAGAAAACCCGCCGACCAACAGCATCGTCCGGCATGATTCCCACATGCGAAAATCCGGGGACCGATCTCTCCGGAAATCGAACCTGGATCGCCATGGTGACCCCTGGAGAGAAGGGTTAGTAAGAACAATCATTAAAACCATAATTTATTGTTTTTGGTATCTGTTATTTGATAACCAACGCTCGTTAATATCGCCCTTGTCGCAGATTTGCCTTCGTCTTACTTAGTTCTGAGAAATTCTTTTCAAAGTTCATTGTATAGCCTATCTTTCATGCAAGGTCTAAAAAGTAATTTTAAGCGGTATGTAGCATTTTGCAACCTAAAGTGTCTAATTTTTAAAAGTACATATATAGGTGATTCGGAATAAAGTGAGCACTAAAAAAAGCCCTGATTAATTTCTATTTTCTGCCAGTTTATATCTTTCCGCTACATGTAAACATCAACATTGCCACGTGCTTTTATTTACATAGTCTTGTACAATGTTTACATTTACGTTAAAGTGCTCCGATAAATTTTAGCTACAATATGTACTCATTAAATGCAC
>PNEQ01058989.1:0-39546 GCA_003012365.1 Medauroidea extradentata | reverse complement strand
TCAGCCCCTTAAAAGTTGAACTTCGAAAAATCCTTAAATTGGCTAATATGCATTTTTACAAGTGTCCTATTAAAGTAAAAATCACGATGATCGGCCATCGGGTTCGAGCTCTATCGACGTTTCTTCGGAAACACATTTCACCCCTTTTCACCCCCTTAGAGGTCGAATTTCGAAAAATCCCTTCTTAGTGCTCGCCTACAACCTGAAGGGAACCCCCACAAAAAATTTCACGATTCTAGGTCCAGTGGTTTGGGCTGCAGTTTGATATGTCAGTCAGTCAGTCAGTCAGTCAGTCAGTCAATCAGTCACCTTTCATTTTTATATATATAGATTTATTCTATGACTCTAGCAGTATTCTCCTCTTACAAATCTTGTAAATCCAGAAAGTAGCCTGACGACACCAACATTGCCTCGCCAGGAAGACAGTATCTTCAAGGTCACTGCCTGCTTGGACTATGTTGGGTGTCCGAGCCTAGACGTGCGGGATTGTCATCAGAGAAGTTGTTAAAAATAATCATCTTATTAGCATTTATAAAACTAAGGGAATTTTTCATCATACTGACCGCGAAACATTCAAACACATAACAACTCAAGCGAAACATTAGCATCACGAAGTGTCAGCATGTTTAAGGCTCCTGCCTACCTCGGAGCGCGGCGGGAGCAAGGATAGGGTTTAACATGTTAAAACTAAATTCCGTGTAACTCAGTCACCCTTTGAGGTATCGCTTTCGGATGGAAACCATTTTCTGCATTGATAAGAGCAGAATACTGCGACGTAAACGAAAATGCGAAAATAATTTTATGAGTACGGGGTTTCGAGTGTTTAATCGACACGAAAACACTTATTTGATCATAGTTTTCAGGGTATTGATATAACTTGCTAAAATATTCCGTAGCAGTGTGGGCCGTATCGCACTGAACAAAAAAGTCAGTGGTGGCATATATGTAGGTTTGAAAGTGACTGAGATATTTAGGAATACAATTTAACCTGTAACGCCCTATCCTTGCTGCCGCCGAAGCTCTGAGGTAGGCAGAGTCCTTAAAGGCAGCTGAAGAATAAATTCATTGGTAGTAAATTACGCTGGCTCGGCGTGTAAAAGTGCTGTATTGCTGCGAAGAAACCAGTAATAGGGTATACGCCTCACATCCAACGTAACTTTCTTACAAAGTGACACTTTCTTGTATGGCTTATGAGCAATCAGACGTCACAATGACAAGACTAGGAGTAGTGCGTTCAGCCCAGACAGACACGTGGGTTTGTATATACATCCTCTCAGAGGAAGTGGTTCCTGGTATTACACGCAGCTTAGTTACTCGCCAGGTGACAAGTGAGTGTGAAGAGATGCTGGTTAGTGATCAGTGCAGTTGTCTGTCTTGACGGCCGAGTGAGGTGCTGAACTTCAGCCAATAGGAATTTATAAGAAAACTACTCAACTTTCTTCAATGCTGACTTCTTACGAACAACATGCAAAGAACATTACAACAGTCAATACTCATTTCAAGTCCTCTGGCGGCTAAAATGGAACTCTTTTATGATTCTTCAAGTATGAAAGTATTGCTAGAGATCTTTAAACACAAATAGCCGCGTGCAAAGCAACTTTATTTCTAATACGATTAAGGGTCACGACCAGGCGTGGATCCAGGGGGGAGCCGGCCCCTTTTGACCTTTTATGTATAGTTTATCTGCAAAGTATTAGAAAATTTGTAAGTAGTATATTCATTTTATTTTTGTTTAGCAAATGCCTTAAATAGCACAGTTTTGCACCTTGAAAACAACATTTTCCCAGGGGATGGCCTTATTTTACTCGGGATGTGGGCATAGCTACTTTTTAAGTATGAAAAAAAACCAAGAGCTGTATCGGAAACTGGTGACGACGAAATGTCGAGTTTTACGGCGATAAGGCAGCACACCGATGCATTGACATGCGCATAGAGGCTAGGATGAGGCTTAATGTGCGGGCTGTATCGACCTTAGCGCACACCACTTTTAGGCTTAGAATTCGCCCACACAGTAACTACTAGGTCTTGAGAGCTTACATGAGGTGTGAATGGAGCGATTGCGGAATTCAGTGTCAGGGGAAACGGGAGTGCATAAAAAATCCACCGGACAACAATCTAAAACGGAATCTGTGGCTATTCACTGAATGTCAGTGATATTCCGCTGCTTTCATTTGTGCAAAATTCTTTGCCTGAATCAGTGGTATTAATTAATTGTTAAAAGTAAAGAAAAAACGTGAAGGCCTTCCTATAAGATGAAAAACGGTGTAATTTTACATATTTCGTAAGAGTAATTCAGTTTTCCTACATGTCCGAATCTGAAGAGAAGTCTCCGTTAAAATCAAAATACTGAGTGGTTTTGAACCGACAACGTTTGACGTGTCTCGTCGACATTCTAACGTAGCTTTAAGTTTCAGCATAAACGGTATTGTAGCACTTAGCATATAATATTTTTATTTTCAGGCTTATTACTATTATTATTCAATTGTAATTTTTTCGGATACTACTAAATGTGTTCGTAACAGGTATATCGATGACTACGCGCACTTAAAATATACTTATAGGTTTTAAAAATACAGCACGCTTATCAGAAACATATTTTGTAACGCCTCAAAACTTTATAAAAATCAGTTTTTCCAGATTTCATTGCCTACAAAAATACCTACCGGATTCGTAAAACAGACAATACGCCTGTGATTCGCAGTGTTCTCCTAGGAGTTGATGGCAATAGTTCAATCATTGTAGGGAATATAATTAATGTTTACAATGAGAACTGGTAACGGAATAATCGTTTTGAGAAAACGAGTGTCCATAGTTAATAAAACATTTTACTGCAATTTGATTTTACTGTAGGAACAGTCAATTTCGCCTCGGAGAATATGTCGTGCAGAAGAAACTAAGTGTGATGTTCTAGGAAGACAACGGCAAGTTATGTTGGCATTACTGTCTACATTAAACATTAACTAGGTTTACTTGGTTCGTTACCAGATTCACTTAACCACCAGATGTTAGTCAAACTATTTATGAACACCTGCGAGCAATTCAGTGTTTTATATGGAATGGAGGGAATTTCTTAACAAACTCAAATACTGTCTGGTATAAGTAGGGAAAGGACAATTTTGTGAGTTTAATTTTGCAACCCCCCCCCCTCGAAATTAATGTTTATTTTGTCAGAAACCTTCGCGGGCACTTGTACAACTCACAAAAACTTTCGTCGCAATGATAAATGATAAAGTAACGTATAGAAGACGAACAAACAAGGAAACATATATTTCATGTCCCAACACAAACGCCCAAGTATAAATACATATACACGTCATCAAGTAATACTGCACCAATATAGTACGCTTGTTTTCACCACGAATCTAGGATAAAAGGTAATTTTCAAGCTGCAGAACATTATTGTTCATCTGTAAGGTTACGAGTCTGTATTTATGCTGCTTTTGGGAATGTTATTTCTAAATTTATAATAAAGAGCAGATATCGTATAACCGTTAAATAGATAATTTTCGAGCACTGGTTTTACTGTGTAGTTTGATTTTTATTTTTCAAAGCAAAACTAATTTAGTTATTCGTAGTTATAAATTTCAATAAAATTTCTTAAAACATATATTCAGCGAAAAATACATGTTTTTCTTAGAAAAATTAGACCACATAGTAAAATAAGTTTCAACAAATCTATGTGACGGTTATACGATACCTGCAACATCTAAGAATTGAAAATAATCCAGAAAGCAGTGTAAAAAGAGACCAGTGACTTGAACGAATTACACGGCATACGTGGCGTTCTCCTTATATCTTCGATATTTTGAACAAGATACGAACACTTTCACTTCACCGTGATTTAGGTTTTGTGTTGTTTCCAAATTAGTTTCAGCTATTCCGTGTGCATCACCTGACGCTCCACCTTACCTTGGTTTCGAGCAGGGTTAGCCAAAAATTGATGAAATCGTCGGACGAGTTAGCTCGGTTCATCCTTTTTACCGCGAGCAAACTTCATTTGGCTTACTTTTTAAACGATTCGAGTCGAGATAGTACAGGGAGCTGATATGACTACTATCTGTATTCAACAAAACTTGACCCTACAAGAGTTTTTCACCATCAATTCTAACTTAAATGTCATTTGTGTTTCCTCTTTATAACAAGTTATTTTGAAAATATAGTCACATATAAAAACCATACGTAAAGTGTGTGTTGTAAGTGTATACGATGAGACAAACTAAGTGTAGAGTATGTAGACAAGTTCTTCGGCTCAGATAATATATAATAAACGAATCAAGTGTTATTGTTTGCCCTTGACTGCGGTTGTCCAGGAGCGCACTTAGCCTCGTGTCCCGGGAGTTATGTACACTCCCCCTGCCCCTGTCATATAACAAGTACACTCATACCACTGACACAAGGTAGTACAAGTCTCCCTATATAATCTGTGGTTCCTACATAGTTATGTGGTAATATGTTAGAGTGCTTGTAAGACTATTATGTCGCCAATGATGGCGATGCGTCTAGAGCACGTGTGGCTCCAGAATGAAGTATACTCGACTGCCTGCACGACCTGGCAACAGCGCGGCTTGCACGGATCCTCTGAGGGAGCCGCCCTAATTATTTACGACGCCGTAATTAACCAGAAGTAGAGGGGAGGGGGTACAGGCCCAACACTAGGAATTGTTTTTTAATTTAGCACCGGCACGGTGAGCGTGTTCGTTCACACTGCGGGGGTGAATGTCTCGTCCAGGGGTGGAGGTACAATTGTAACACCCTCTCTGGTGGAGTGGCAGGGGGCAGATTTATAGACGTCGCCCTGGGTACAACCACCAGTTAAACTGTACCACGTGGTCTCGCCTTCCATTGACGTGAACTACAGTTGCAGCATCGTCACGTCACAGGACATACTGTCAGTGTCTCGTCCAGGGGTGGAGGTACAATTGTAACACCCTCTCTGGTGGAGTGGCAGGGGGCAGATTTATAGACGTCGCCCTGGGTACAACCACCAGTTAAACTGTACCACGTGGTCTCGCCTTCCATTGACGTGAACTACAGTTGCAGCATCGTCACGTCACAGGACATACTGTCAGTGTATCGTCCAGGGGTGGAGGTACAATTGTAACACCCTGCCTGGTGGGTGGGAGGGGGCAGATTTATAGACGTCGCCCTGGGTACAACCACCAGTTAAACTGTACCACGTGGTCTCGCCTTCCATTGACGTGAACTACAGTTGCAGCATCGTCACGTCACTGTCAATACTCGTCCATAGATCTCATCTATCCTCAGACAATCACTCGTGCACATTGGCAAGGTTTCCAAGCTACGTTGCCTACATACAGTATAATGAAAGGTCGCCGTCTTATGTCACGAAGTACCTACGAGTACAGACGTGCCAATTAGACATGATGATTAGAGATGATGGTTTATCGTGGGAAAACTTGACTGTTTGCTGGGTTTCAACACACGTCCAGGTTACCAGAACATTACTGGCTGTAGCTTGTACTTGCAGCTGTTGTACTATTTGACTGAGCCAATAAGAATATCGATATTGAAATATTTGATGCCTGTTATTGGTCTGCCAACAGCTACGTTGTGTCTGAAGTATATCATCGGATCATATATATGTTGCAAGAAACTACAGTATTTTCAAGAGTATGTTGGCACAGAACAAATAGATTTCCCGAGTCTATACTAACCAGATGACGTTTACTACGAGTCTTCGTAACTTCGTGTTCTCATATGACAGGTTATTGGTAGAGCCACGACTTTGCTGTTGGAAACATATTTTGTACAATTTCGTTTCAATACTTTATGTGAACATCTGCAGTTATGCTTCATGGTCCGTGATTGGCTCTTTTAACTCTCGCTTGTCTGAATGTTTTACTGGCAAATCACAGGCGTGTAGCGGCACAATAATCTTATTCTGACATCTGATTGGTGTAGTTAGTTGAGAAACGTGTCTGAACCAAAACACGCTGTCAATAAAGTGCAGAGAAGAGATTTTGGTCAGCATTTAACATCAAGGTCTTTAGCGCTCGTGAGGGTCACATGACGTATGGAGCAGCGCCGGAATGAAGGAGCACCGACCAGTCGCATCGTCCGGCACGATTCCCACATGCGAAATCCATGGGACCAACCCTGCCAGGAACAGAACCCGGATTGTTTTAGTGGGAAGCGAGCAGTCTAGCCACTGCGGCTTCACGCTGCCAATAACCACGAAGCAAGGCTACCAATGTGCACGAAAGACACTGAAACAAAATGTCACAAAATTTTGTTCACGACAATCTCGTGGCCCTGGTTATTGGGCATTTTACAACTGCACTTACACCATTGCTAGAGCCACGATTTTATGGCGAAAAGATTTTTGCAACATTTGGTTTCGATGCGTCATGTGCACACCTGCAGCTCTGCTACATCGTCTGTGGTTGGATGATTTTACTCTCACTTGCCTTGGCAAATTACAGCCGTACAGACTCACAATAATCTTGCTCTGATTGGTGCAGTAAAATGAGAAACGTGTCTGAACAAAGACACGCTGCCAATAACCTTGAAACAGAACTGCCGATGTGCACGTGAGACACTGAAACAAAGTGGGGCAAAAATCTTTTCGCGACAAAATCGTGGCCCTAACCATTGCTCATTGGTAGAGAAACTCTTTCAGGCAAGCTGTCGACCAACAGCAGCATCAAATGAGCACTCGGTCACTTTGAGTCCAGGCTGTTGTCTGATAACAACGCGATATTTGCAGATCTCTAGTTGTCAGTAATACCATGCACATAGGGGTGATGATACACTTGATACTTCTGTCATTGTCATCCTTATAGCTGCCTTGCTTCCAACCATCAGGTCGCGTATATCTAGGTGGACAAGGTCGCAAGTATGTTAGACGACCTGGTACGAGGAACAGAACCCACGATGAAGAATCCCGTGTAATGTATGTGTTTCATATTCAACACGTGTGGAGCGTCCTCTATTCTTGGCAGCATCATTCTTGCGAACGACAGGTGGCTTTGTGCAAGGAAAAACATTTGTACACCTCAAACTTGAGCCCATCAACTACAACGTGGATAATGTTTCAAATAACTTTGTGTACAATAATGATCATGCTGGGCAGTGGTAGATAATAGTCCAGGAAAGTTATGGGGAAAAATTGCCAAATTGCAAGAAAAGATTTTTTAACATCAAAATTCGCAGAAAAATTCGTAGAATAACACATAAAAAATCCACCGTAATCCACCTTCCAGTTTTTACTTTTTTCCGAAATTCGTCCAGGAAAAATGCGGAAAAAATTAATAAGTCGACAAAACTTGTACAGGCAATAATTAAAGAGTACAAAATATACGATAACATATCCTAAATTCACGAAAATCCGCTTATATTTTCTTCTTTTTCCGTGATTCGACTCGGCAAAACATTATTAAAAAAATGAAATAAATCGAAAACGGAGCACTTTAATAAAGTAAAATATTTCAGATCAAAAGGTAAAGTTCCTAGCATTTCCCATAATATATTCTAATTTCATACTAATTCACATAAAATCAGGTTTGTTTTTTTCCAAATGTGTCTCTAACAGGCCATATTACAATAAAACATGGGTCTGGTGTAGTCAGTGATGTGGCCCCAGTGATAAGACAGTGGCCTTACATTCAGAGCACCCAGGTTACATTCCAGGTACGGCCACGCTTGTTCCGTAATCCGTATAGTAGACTTCCTGGAATCGCTCTCGGCGAAGTCTCTAATAGTTTCTTATTTCAGGCCATGGCCGCTTTCTTATATAAACTTTCTGTGAATCACTGCTTGCCGTTTATGTCTTATCTACGTCTGGCATGTAGTTACTTCATTTAGCACTGCACGCACGTGTTCAACAGCTGGAGGGACCGTGCGAAACAGCTCTCTACGAAATGGAACTTATCAAGAGGTTAAGATAGGCAGAGGTGCGTCAGTTTCAGAAACTTCTACCAGTAACTAAGCTTTATTAGTCAGCGAAATAATTGTGCCTCTATTAATGGCCGTTTTAAGCTGTTGTTAAGAATTGGACCGCTTTCATAATTTCTTATCTGAACGACCGTATTGGAACTTGCATATACGCAGTAGGTATGTTATTTGGTAACAAATTAAAAATCCGATAAGTCAATACAAATAAGACGCAATGAGTTTTCTACAGAAATTGCTCTAATAAAACTTACGGGGCCAAAATTTTTCACGATTGGTTTGACGTATAAAAAGTAGCAGGGAAAGATGAACAATTACAAAAATTTTACTGCGTTTAGTAAAATTATTATTTTTTTGTTACAGCAACAGATGTTTAGCGGTCAACCAATTTCCCTATCATTAAGTAATATTTTTTAATAAAAGACATAGGATAGGTGTTTTTCTGAAGAGTACTTAGATATGCTAACATGTAATAATACATAATTTCCAGTTGCACGATATTCCTGTGTGGCCGCACCTGGGTGGGACTTACCTCGCCGACCAACCATTATGAACTTACTTGATAGCTGGATTCAGCTCTCTATAGCGTCTTCTTCATGAGAACATTTAGTTAATAACTATCAAGGGTGAATGTGGGGATGTGCAGCAATCAATAATGCCGAACCTGCCATTAATAATTACACGTGTCGTGTGTAGGCTACAGCTCAATTACCTACCGCACGCTGGCCAACCCTGCATTAAAACAACTGTCGTGTGATGTCAACCACTTTAAATGTCTTCATTATATCAACTCCTCCGAGCATTCTCGGGATACGACAAAAAAGTGAACAGTTTGAGATGATAGCAGACGTCTAGAATGTTTAATCTTACGCAGGACTACGTAATTTGACGTTAAAATTGTTCCCATTAGTGACTTGATACGTGGGGTAACTTGATAGGTCGGTTTATATCAATGGCAAGTGCATGGTCGGTGCGACCACATGGAAGAACTATGCGACCATTCAGGACGCGCCGACAAGAAGCTCGACGACACATCTGACACTCTACGACAATATGCGTATTAAAAATGAAAATAGTGTCTTGTAACCTATTGTAACGATCTTAATTATTATTACTTAACATGATAATTATTTAAGTTGTAAAAAATGTTTTGCATAATTCGGGAAATGTAAATTGCTGTTGAACATTTCACAAGTAAAGGCATCAATTAACAAGTGTCAACGATGTATCGACGTACATCGACATTACTTTCATTAGTTATTGCAGTCGACGCTCATGTTGTTCGCTAATGACATTTTACTCCAGGTTTTTTATTAGTAGCATGGGAGAAGTTTTAAGGCAAAAATGTGAAAAGTAAACATTTCTTATGCACTTTCCTATATTATAAAATAAACTGAATGGTAAGCGAGTGGAGGACAAAGAAAGTGGCAATGAGAGGGGAGGGGGTGAGGCACAGGAGCACTCAGTATTCCCGCCTAGCGCGCTAGTTTCTACGACGTGGGTCCTGTTCAAGCGTGAGATGAGAGAAGTCCTATGCGAAAGTTGTAAATGTGACAAAAATATGTGGTTTTATTAATTTGATCTTCATATTTATTAATTATATCGTGATAACACACTTTATACTTTTCTTTGTCTGTGATAGGGATTGAAATAATAACAATAATATTGATAGAAAACATCAATGTTGTAAATTTATCCCCCCTCCAAACACACACAACATTTTTTTTATTCGTCAGAACACAAGCAATATCTCAACTGTTGCTGCTATGCTAAGGGTGAAACAACCGACCAACCCCTGTTATCTTCGATTAACAAAGGTGTTGTAATAATTTTTGTTCTATTTATTTGTCCGTATTTGACCACGATATGGTGAAGAATATGACATGGCAGTAGTTTAAAAGGAACTTTAATTACAGTGTTTGATGTTGTATTCAAAATTTCAGGTAAATCATATTCTGAGTACTATGAGGGCCAAATTCATAACAATAGATAGTAAACCAAAATTGAAACAAAAGAAAAAATTCAATATGGTGGCGTATATTCTACCTCAAAGCTGCTCGACACGATTTAATTCATTATTTAATAAGAGTACCGATGACTATATCGCGGGAAAAGTTGATTGTTTGCTAGGCTCCAACATGCTATGTATAACAATGGAGGTTTTGTATCGACATTGGCTATAGTTTATATGAAGGACTGTGTCCCTCTTCAACAGACCCAATTATAACTGTGCGGTTTTAGCACATACCGAGTGAGATTTTCCAGAGAACTGTTCACACGTGTTGCGATTGCGATACTACAGTTTATTGGAGACTATGTGAAACATTTTCGCGTTTTACCAGTGTCTCTACCGATAACCACTGGACACACACTTTTGTGTCTCATAATTGTACATAACTGCACGTTAAAGTAACACTTTTATTATTTAACTTACCCGTTCTGAAATGTAACTCACATTTAGAAATAAGATAGTTAAACGAGTGAAAAATGTGTTGATGTAGGGCATCAGTAATAAAAGCTCTTAACATCATTCGGCTATTTATTGAAATTAAGTTTGGTAACAAAAATTACGGACCGTAGTGGCCGAGTGGTCACACCGTTCTACTCCTACCAAGGTCTATCCGGGTTCGATTAAGGGCTTGGGCCTGAGTTTCTCGGCTTACGAGAGAATTATTTTTTAAAATGCATACGAGAGTCGATATCGTAAAATTGCTTCGTAACTTTTTTTGCAAATTGGTTTTACTATGCAATGTAATTTTTCGAGACAAACTGTATGATGAGTACAGCTAATTTATCAATTAAGCTAATTCATCAATTAAAAGGAAATTTTGTTAATTAACTAATTAGCAACTATTTTGCAGTCTTCTGACTCGACAAAATTAGAGTACGCAGTTAAAATCAGTCATAACAAAGTTACGAAGCGAGTTTACGATATCAGCTCCCATTTATGTTTTAAAAAATAATTGTCGTTAAATGCGAAGAAACTCGGGCCCATGCCCTCAAGGCGGCCGCCTACCCCACGCTTCAAATGCGTTGCAGTGTGATAGCAAACAGGTTTTTTCTATGAAAGTATTCCACGTGTGCCCATTGTGTCAACGTACCAAAAGAAAACAAACTTCATACAAGGTCGGAACCTCATTGTTAAGATGCCACGCTCGTTCAAAACATTGTTTCTAAGCCCTCCAACACGGCTAAAAACGGCCTTTTCAGACTTCCGTACTTCAAAATGTACTAACCGTCACAGCTCCATACTCACCTCATGTCACAGCTCCATACTTACATCATGTCACCCTTCACCAGAGCCAAATACCTCGATGTTAAGTGCTGACAAAAATATGTCACTCACCCCTTAAAAAAACGTATTTCTCAATTTATTATAAAAAAAATTGCAAAATAATTTTTTAAGAGTGATGTATAAGTTTTAATTTAATACTTCGTTGAATCTGTATTCGCTGAGATTTACCTTGTTGCAGCAGATGGATAAGTTTCGGAAATAGAAAGAAAAAAAAATACATTAACTTATTTTTATAAAAAAACTTCGTACATTGTTACCGAGTTTTACAGGGGAAAAACTTTCCTTTAAAATGGAAACGCCGGCTACTATTGAAACATCAATTAACTAAATGGTTAAATAGGAGGAACATATTTCCGAATTATTAAAAATCAATACAATTGGGTAAAATCTAGATGTTGAAAATATTTAACTATTTACATAAATCGAAACAATTACACATAATTCACTGGAAATAGTTCTCAATTAACACTGGATACATTTAAGTATGAAAACCATTTTCCCCTCATGTTCTTACATTTTATTACAGCAACACAAAAGTGAAATGTCAAACAAATACATAAACGAAATACATACTGTAGCAATACGTCACGAAATACATACTGCAGCAATACGTCTCGAAAATAAGACGTCCTCCAGTTTTTGGAAAGTAAAAATTGTAATAACGTAGTCATAAGGTAAATACGGCATATTTGACAAAAATGTCATCAGAAATAATAGCTGAATTTGAACCGTATACGGAAGAAGTACATGAATATAAGTTTGTTTGCTGCCGGGCAGATAACAGATTGGACTCGCATTCAGGAGGACATGCGATCGATTCACAGCTCCGACCATCCTGATTTCTGTTTTCCATGTTTGCTATAGCTGTAGTTGTTAGCCCTAGTTGCCACAATGCAAACACTGCACTCGCAGGATATAAAGTCAAGGCTTCCAACTGTTGTGTGGTGTTACAATCGTACAATGAGGATTTATGACAATATATCATTTGGCTATAGAAAGAATAGATGATTTTGATAGTATGATTATGTATTGTATGTAAATAATATTTTCTTTATTTCTTTCATTTTAACTCGTATGTCTTAAATTTTCTTAAATGTTATTTTAATGACTTGCAACTTTAATTTCAATTTGGAATGTACAGGCTTAGCTACTGACAACTACAATGTTAGTTACTTAGCATTATTTTTTTTTTGTGAAATATTAGAATTCACATCCAAAATTTTAAAATTATTTTTAATTCATTTTATTTTTGATTTATTTTTGTTTATTTTCGTTTGTAATAATTCTCCAACCCTAATACCTGTGTTGACGACGTCGTGAAGGCTTGAGTGAGCGTTGTCTAGAGATAAGTGTCTCGGCCGAGCGATAATGTCGATATGACGTATTTTTTTACTACCGTCTCGCTCGCACCGAAAGCTAGCGCCATCATAATTGTTTTATTTAGTTTTTTGGACAGCCAAGTAAAGCTTGCAAGCTAGGGAGTCCGTAGATATTTGAAAAGAGTGTACGAGGCGCAAGATTTGAAGACGGCAGCGTCGGCAGCTTGCTGACACCATTTCCGTAAGGAATGTGATTGCTATGACGCCGTTCTGTTTTACCGCACCAGGCACTCCTAGACTTTAAATTAGTGTTTTTTTAAGTCGGGTCAATATTTGGAATGAAGTAGAATTTAATTTTATTTTGAGGATAAACTATGATTTAGGATTTATTAGGACTTTTGACCCAGTGGTCTTGTTTTATCTCGACTCTCAAGCCTACCGCTCAGAAAGAGATAGAGACTAGTCGCGGGCATTTTAAAATGTTTATTTCGTGTTGTGTACAAGACCAGAGATTTACTAAAGAATTTAAATAATTTTTTAGTATTTAAATTGGAGAAACATACTCAATAACTCTACATTTCGAACCCAAATTACGATGAATTGCAATAGAATTACACATGGCATTTTCTCACGAAATTATGCTAGAATACTTAGAAAGTTTTTTTACCAATATTTTCTTTATTACGGCCAGACATTCAACATGTTAAGTATGTGCTTGTATCTACACTGACTTGCTTACGTAGCAAATATTTTTCAGTTTAAGTCAGCATATCTTGTATGAATTAATATTTTCTTAGCATTTAAATTATTTAGACTGAATACATATATTTTTTGTTTAATATATTTGTGTTGGATTATTGTACTTATGAAGATAAAAGCACTAGCAATTGTTAGAGGGAACCAGATGTGTCTGATTAATATTACCCAGATAAAACTATTAAGGGTTCATATGTGCTTTTAAGGCACATTTATTACAGCATAGGTATGCTACACCTCAGTACACAACACACACCGTATTATACTCTATAACTAGAGACACTGGAAAATCGCGAAAATATTTAACATAGTCTTCAATAAACTGTAGTATCTCAGTGACACGTGTGAACAGTTTTCTGGCAAATCTCACACGTTCTGTGTAAAAACTGTACACTTCTAATTGGGTATGTTGAAGATGGACACACTGCTTCATATAAACTATAGCCAATATAGCCTTCAGTGTTATACATAGCATGTTGGAGCCTAGCAAACAATCAACTTTCCCCGCGATTTACCGGTGTCTATGTATAACACACTACAGCAAACTGACCCATTATTCTGTACGTACATCATGGCGAGCGGTGTTGCCAAGTCTCTCGCTACGACGTTTGTTCACCGGTGACCGGTGTTTGTTGCCAAATATATGTGCAGGTTCTCAGAACTGTTCACGCGTGCATCATTGGTCAGAGCTACTGATTGTGTTTGAACGTCTTATGTGCACATCTGCAGTTGTGCTCATGGTTATTAGCAGTGTGTGCCTGTATATAGTCGTCTGTGCCAATAAGAACACTGCGGCACCACACGTCTGAACTTTGAGGGTAGAACACTGAGAATTACAAACATACAACACTCACTAGAGACATGTCGCGTAGTTACCCACCAACATACTGGACTACAAGTTACTATGTGTTCATACGACTTCTGCAGTATGTAGTGCGACTGAAGGACATTGTCAACCAATGATATAAAGTCAACTGTACTTACTATGGTATAATGTGGCCACACGTAGATACGAGCATCCGGAGCCAACAACGTCACAGATGTCTAGGCCAGTGTCTGTCGTCAATTAATACCGCCAAGTTCGCATATCTCTACCAATCATTCACTATCAGCAGCTGTAACCATGGAAGATATACTGGCCACTGTGTCAGTTACTGTACCTTCAACCAGCACACAACCCTGTACAGTCTTCTCAGAAACTGCAGCTATGCCCGGTAACAACCCACCTACTTCCACAATTATGGTTCAGTTTGAAACTATTTTCAGTATTTTCTTGTCAACTAAACTGCGACACTAAATTACAGTTTTAATAATTGTTCCATAAAGAAGCTCTGTGAAATACAACAGAGAAGAAATTATTTTTAATATAACTGCAATATTGTCGCATGAATAAACAAAAAACTTTGAAGAAAAAAATGTTTCAGCATAAAGCCGTCCAAGAGAGAGATACGATATATATTTAGTGTGTGTGTATATATATATATATATATATATATATATATATATATATATATACACACACACACATACACCTAGTATTATATCGTAATGGTTGTATGAAACTGTCTAAAATTAGAAATATCCATATACTGTACATATGCTGTTGTTAACAACACTGAAAACTTGGTGAGTACTAATCTGACCTAACTTATTACACCACAGTGTTATTAACTCTACGAGAGAAGCAAGTCCTCTATGTGAGAAGTAAATGCTCATCTTCAACATCAGTCTTGTAGCCCTCACACGTGTCCAACGTGTTTGTCTACGAAAAGAACTTACACATTAAACTGCGATTTTATAATTTAAAAAATGCTGCACACTGCGTTATAGAGTCTCTAAACTACTTTAACTACTGCCTCAGCTACCAGCACTGACCCGCAAGACACAAGGACAGAAGCCTGCGGTGGCTTGTTACCAACAAACACTATTCATGACACGGTAGTAGCTTATAGTTTAATACAAACTAACCTAAAGCAAGAACAATGTTCGCCAGTTTAATACTCAATGTGCCACTAGTATTAAAATCATGCAGTATACGGCACTATACAGTCGCAACGATGCATGTTAATAATAAACTGGTTTCTGTGTGAGATATTGAACATTTCAGAGAGAAGCACTTCTTCAAGGATAGGAAATGTCAACCGTAATGGATGTAGTTAAAAGGCTATTGCTATCAGGAATAAGGTGACGCACACCAAATATATTTCTCATTATACAATAATTGATAGTAATGTGTCAGTAATGTCCTAAGATTTAAGACGCGTAACTCACACGATTCATTTATAGCCGTCTTAATATACGACACGGCAGTGACGAAGATAATGTGGAAGAGGAAGGAAATAGTGACTCAACACTGCTGTTACTTCACCCATAAATGTGTCTATGTATGGATATTTATGGAAATGGGTCTATTAGTTGGTGAGATGTATACGTTATAAACTTAATGAGACATCATGGCAGGTGACTTGAGATATTATGAGGTGTCGTAGTCTACATAAGCACCACTTAATATTGCTGTTTGGCGTAAATCAACGGTACAGTCCAAACGTTCATTACAGCGTATATCTGGCACTTACTTACATGTATACACATACACAACCAGCAACATCGAATTCCTCCGTGTCCTGTTGTATGAGAGACAACTTAAAATAAAGTTCTGTACAATAAACAAGATGCCACAACACGCTAAATTACCCGTGAAGTTAAGTAAACGCGGCCTAGAGTACCTAACAAAGAGTACTTAAGCGAAATGATCAGTTCTAGTAAAAGTTGACTTACTATGAAAACTTTATTAATGATATTCCCAGCAGTGGTATGAGGTAAATAAACAAAAATTGAAGTACACATGCAGGTTATAATAAATGCATGGATAAGTAATTAAATGTCAAGTTGCTGCACTTCTGAAACGTAATTTTTGAGTCGAAAATGTTATTACGCATGCTAAGGAAAATTGTGAATTAATATATGAGTTGTGCATAAAATGGCGCGTGTGTGCCTACCCTGTTTACCGCCTGGCCGCTTACAATGATGCCATGTTGTATTATGTTGTGCTGTTTAAGATTGTTGCAGCAGGCGATAAGTATTCCTTACGTTGTTTCTTCACAGGAAGACAGCTGTGCATAACCTACGCCATACACAATGAACTACCTGCAGCTACAAACAATTCAGGTTTATGTCTAGAAGCCCCAACCTAGAAGCTACCTAGGCCAACGGCAGATATCAAACACTCTTAGGCATAGGACACGCAATTACCTTTACATAGTTCTATAAGTAAGAATGTATGTTACATGAGCAAACAATGAAAGTAAAGCTTGTTTTATCATACGTTATATGTACTGTGTGGGGGTCCTAGCTCAGTATAATTTCGCTGTCGAATACCATTACGAAAAAAACACCTATAAACTGCCAAGTATTCAGTTGAAACATAATACGTTCTTTTTGCTGTTGAGCAAGCATTAAAAACTCAACATTAGCAATTGCCAGCACGGCGCATAGTATAAAACTGTGAATGGGTGAAATCAGTGCTGAATTTAACCTACTAATAAAGTTTCTGTTAGCGCCATTTATTGAATAAGTGGCAAACGTTACATAGAATGATTAACATAAAGTTTTGAAAACTTCACGAGTTATTTATTTCACCAAACTGCCTCAAAATATCTTGGGAGGAGTTGTCACGCTTGCTATCACAAACTATTAGTCCAGAACAGTTATAAAATAACTTAAATAAGAAATTGTAAAACAAAAGTTTCTTACGCCAACATATACAGGAAAATTCGTAGATTAAGGGTGCCACCAATCACGCGCTTAAAATGCGCTGCAGTGTTCGCAAACAAAGAAAGTATATCATATCCGCTCACTGTGTCAACGTAAAAAATGACGGAATACCATTGTCTAAGCCCTCCTACGTAGTGAAAACGGTCTGTTCAGATTGAGACGTGAACTGAACTTGGTACAGAATTTCCACCAATAATGTACTATTATATGTTCACCGCTTAACAGCTGGTGGACCTGGCGCATCAGACGTTCTGTAGCGTGATGCGGAAAGTACTTTTCCTTCCGTAACTATTAAAAATGTTTCCAATGCTTTTGTCTACTAAAAGAAAACACACTTCTATCTGTATCCCTATGATTTTAAAAGTGCCGTCCGCTAATTAAAAACATGATTTCCAAACTCGTCAAAAATGCTAAAGATGATTTTTTCACGTTGCTGTAGCTGAGAAAATATCAATCGTAATCGGAAAAGTAAATGTTAGAAAACTGAACTGGACTTTACCACATACGTTCAACAAATAAAGTTACAGGTCATCGCTTGAAGTCCTACTGTAAACACATTCTACGAGAACACCGCGCGCTAGTTTAGTTCTCCGCGCCTAAACGTGATGAAGTGTTTGGCGAAGTGTTACATTCGACTTATCGCCTTCCCTGTTTCCGTTCCTCAAACTTATCTGGCGTCCACTAACTATTCAAGTCCCTTGGTAAAAATGTTTCGTCGTGAATCTTGCACGCTAATTCAAGCTTGGTTCGTCGTGGCGATGCGACTTTTGATACGCATTCCAAGACCGCCTTTATATCTGCAACACTTCCGAGCATCTAGCGCGCAGTTAGGTGGCGCCCGTAACACACACACACATACATACATACATATATATATATATATATGTATGTATATATATATGGTTTTGAACAACACCGACAAAATCCGGCAGGTGATTCTTTATGAAAAAAAATAAGCAGAAAATATTGTTTGCTCTTTTCGCTAAAAATTAATATTAAGTGAGTAAAGAGGCTCTTAATATAAAAATTAGAAATTGTATTTCCCCAAAATATTGGAAACTAAATGGCATAAATACAATATTTGCAGCACTGGTTAATGCTATTGGGATCTTCAAACCAACAGCAAATGTTGCTTGATACCTTCCACACTTATTAAAACAGAAGGAGTGGCTACCCTCCAATTGCATACAACAATGTTACCGTCAGGATTGTGAAACATTTTAAGAAAGTTTTTTTAGTAATGAGACCTGCGTAACAAAAATGCCATTTTGTTGCAACTGTCTAGGACATACCTTTCATGCTCAAAACACACTTGAAGATTAGCACAGACACACAGGGCCTACAGCATAGGCAATACTGCACAACATGCAACTGATGTGCTCAGCGTACAGAGATTCACTGTAAACAACATGTACAATACTGTTAAAGTCGCATACCAGTTTGTTCCTGGCATTCTACATACAATATCATTGCACAAAAATAGTGGGACCCATGCAGTTGAAATATGTATAAATGTTATTGTGTAGGCCATTTTATGTCTTTGAAAATGAGGTCGGTCATGACGTTCCCTTGATTAGGAACATTGGCGTGACTGCAAAATTATATGTATTCATACACATAATATGAAATGTACTGCTGAAGTGAGGAGAGACCCGACGGATGCTGGCATAACCGATTCGGATATACAAGACAGACAAACATTCAACCACAAGCCAGTGGAAAGTGTGGCTGTCGGAAAAGAAATTCAAGAAGAAAGGAAGAAAATGCATCGCAGGCAGATGAAAGAAGTGAGGTGCTTGAAAAAACATGACATCAAGTAGTCACCTAGCAGCCTATAGCCTACTTGTTTAATAATAACTATAGTAGTAATAAATATAGTATGACTGCGCATTTCATGACGAAAAATGTGAAACCGAAATTTAAGTCTACACGTTTAGAAGCGACTAAATGTCTCAATGACAATTTCGAAGTCGGTATGAGATGGCGACGCATGGTGAGCAGATACCTGGGTCCGGCGAGATGATACCAGGTGAGGGGCGAGGTCAGGAGGTAAGAGAAGATACAAATGGTGAGCGTGCGTACCATCCAAACTCCGGCGATAAGACAGCTTGTTTCTCACGGCGCGGGTGTATATACCCCACGTGGTTCTCCACGTGTGTCTCAGCTCCCCTGGGACTGGGACTATAGACCCCGACTGTGATCAGACACAGCTTCTTGCATACCAACACACGTTACCTTCTACCAGCATTTCTCACGTTCCCACTACATCTCTGTGCAGGTTACATCGCTGCAACTACGGAGACAATATTGACATTATAAATACTACGTGAACAGTAGTGGAAGTACTTCAACCATACACAGTACAAGTTTGACAACATACAAGCTCCTCCTAACTTAACTATATGTCACGAGGTGTTGAACAAGTAGAATGTGTGAGTAACGTGTGTGCTACCTGACTTACATTCCATATCAAACAACTGACAATCGCCTCGACAGATTGTAGTGCTAGCATACAACACAATACGTGTGATGTGTACACTATGCACCGACATCTTGGGTTAATGTAAAGGCATCATTACACAAACATTACACACACCTGCCAGAATTTCACACATTTTGTGTAATTACACACGCATTGGCAACGCTGATTATAGGCGCTATTATGGGCTTGCAAAGACTCTCCAAGGTAGGGCAGGTCAAACTGTCACTTCACCCGAGTGAAGATGATTCGTGTTCGAATGTTCTCCAGAGTTTCTCAACTCCTCACTTTACTTGCTTGAGAGCATAGTAACTGGCGGTTAGCCGATGGAAGTCGCTTTTCGACACTAAAAAATGTAAACAATACACGTAATGAATACCACAACGGAGTGAAACTGATTGCACTGTTGAAAATAGAGAAGTGTTTGTGACATACGCCACTTCAGCAAGTGGTGTGTCACAGAAAACCAGGTAATACACAAACAAACAGACAAGTAAACAAACAAAAGGACTTTGTTTGCAGTTGGCAAACATATACAATTCCACAAAGAATTCCTTGTGGAATTGTACAAGTTTACATATGTTTGTTTACTTGTGTATATATGTATATGCTCTGGTTTTCTGTGACACACCACTTGTTGTAATGGCGTATGTCACAAACACTTCTTTAGTTTCTAACTCGTCCCCATTGCAAGCATCATTCTAAAGTAACATGAATTCACTGTGTTCAAATTATCTACGAACCATGCAACACACTAATATAAATAAAATAACTTGTAAAGAATGCACTGCGGACGTATTATTTATCGAAATATTTTTCGTGTACAAACTTCCCCCCACCATTTTAAAACCCTGAAAACATTACAGGCATTCTTCAATTTCCTGGTGCTCGATAAAAGCTGGTCACAAGACTCAACGTAGCCTATAACGGATGAGTTTCCGAAAACTCCTGTAAATGCGCCCAGGGTTTCGCTCTCCCGACACGATTAGTTGAAGGAAACGCGACATTACGCTGGTGTGAGTTATCAACCACAAAGTTCTTCAAACATGTTCACTTCAACGGCGAGGTACAGGTCAACAGATAAGGAGATGTCGACCATGGGCTAAGGTAGTTAATTCCCTGCCACGTCTAAATCCAGTCTTAGGTAACTGGATCTCTTCAGATACGAGGTCGGCAAGGCTTCATTCTGGCATTCCAGTCCTTCATGAGAGTTATTAGCCGGGGTTCACTTCTACCTGAAGACATCGTCTTGTTACACTGCCGCTGAAAAGAACATGCAGTGGAGGACTTGTCCCCTCAGTCTGTTAAATCACACATTTTAGTATCATAATTGAACAGCCAGAATGATTATTGACTGCGAGTCTTCGTAGATTAATCGGTGAGAACAAAATGCCTTTTTAATAATTTTACACCAAAATGTTTAATAATCGTGTCTTTCTTATGCATATATGATGTACTTAGTACAATGTAAGGTAATTAACCAAGCTGTTATTGTCATATTATAAACTAAACTTTACTAAAGACTTGAATTGCTAAGAAAAGGAGGATAATTTAACTTGACAGGAGATACGTGCTCTTCGATTATTTGCGTCTATTGGCACAAACCGTTATTGCAAGCCTAACTGACAGATGGCATCGTGGAAATGAGTCACATTTTGTTAACAAATATTTTAAGGTATAGCATAAAATGTTATACAAAAATTATATGAATTAAACTAGTAATAAGAGGTGGTGAAATTTCGCGAATTCAGTGACTTGCATGTTAGAATCAAATATCCTATGCATACTCAAGTCCTGTATATTCGTTCACTGTCATATGTTCGACTGAGTAACAGCTAGTGGATAAATGGTACCGACTTGAGTATGTATAGGATATTTGATTCTAACATGCAGGCCATTGAATACACGAAATTTCACCATCTCTACCAGTAAATAAGGAAATGCACAATTTAAGTAATGTTCTGCGACAAAGTAGACTCCAATAAGCTGTATGACCAGAAACGCTGAGACACTCAAGAGTCTGTGTTGGCCAGTCATTGGCCCACTGCGTACGTCTGACTAACGAGGTTTGTCTAAACACAGCACGGACTTAAAAATATCAAATTAATTAGTTCTTACGTTTACTTAAACAAAACCATAATTTTCGAGAGTTATTATTTTAAAAATATACTTTCTTTAACATACATGTTATTACCTTCTTGGC
Organism: Medauroidea extradentata; assembly: GCA_003012365.1. Taxonomy (NCBI): domain Eukaryota; kingdom Metazoa; phylum Arthropoda; class Insecta; order Phasmatodea; family Phasmatidae; genus Medauroidea; species Medauroidea extradentata. The sequence goes on along the minus strand of PNEQ01058989.1, from coordinate 17,809 downwards.
CGGAGAAGAAAGGATTGTTTGGTTTTGTACGGTTACTATAAGTACACAACATGTGTAAATAGAAAATGTACGTACACAGATTTATCAAAATAACTCTTATTTTATATAAAATGAGGAATTACTATAGCAGAGGGCCGCGGTGTCCGAATGGTCAGGCCATTCGCCTTCCACCAAGGTGATCCGGGTTCGATTCCCGGTAGGGTCGGTCCCCGGATTTTCGCATGTGGGAATCGTGTCGGACGATGCAGCTGATCGGCGGGTTTTCTCGGGTATCTGCCGTTTTCCCCGCTCTTTCATTCCGGTGCTGCTCCATACTCACGTCATGTCACTCTTCACCAGAGCTAGAAACCTATATGTTAAGTGCTGACCAAAATATCTCACTCTCACTCACTATAGTAGATACCGCACGTTACGATTCTTAGCTTCTAATTGTAAACATTTTAGAGAATAAAAAATAATAATTTCTTCTCCCTTCTTCTCGGGGAAATTTTGTAACCAATTAGGAAAAATAATGTGGTTGGGGTGTACCCCGCATCACTCGTATAATCATCTATATTCATTATTAATATGTCCTGAGAACGTTACTATTAGCGCCAAAAGTTTTGAATCAATCGTGAATCAAAGCTCACAAAGTACATTTATCCCACGAAACTATCGACTCATGTGAAAGTAACAAATGACGGCCAGAAGCGCTAGAAACATCTCCCTATAGGAAAACTCGCTGATGCATAATTTCTTTGTTCCTTTACATATACACGTGGCACTGCCGGCAGACATGGGCAAGTCCCGAGCTGTCCAGGCCTTCCCCCCTCTAACATCCCCTCTATAGACCACCCCCAGATGAAATATTGGAGGAGGTTAGGAGCGTGCTTCTAGTGAGCGGCTACCACCCCAAGTGCTGACGATTCTAATGAAATTCAAATATATTTACTGCCGTACTAAACCTTTCACGCACAGCCGCTGTCAGGAAGTGTATGGGCTAGAGAGCGCAGGAGAGGAGAGGGCAGGGAAACATGGTAGGACCGGGTGCAAGCTGACATTCTGCCAACACCACAGAGGCGTGCAGTTACTTCTTTAGTTGGATATATTTGTCATAATAGTCAAGCAGTAGCCAGAAAACTTCACACACTGAGTGATACGACAACTGCCACAGACATGAAGTTTTCTCAGCAGCTAGTTTCAATGCCTCACATGCACAGCTGCAGGTCTGCTTCGTGATAAGCGGTTGTGTATTTCTTATCTGTCAAGAGTCTCGGGTCCCTACCAGCAAATTACTGACGATAGGTGTCGCGATATCTTTCTTCTGAAAGGCGCAATGAAATGAGAGATGACTACACAAATACACGTTGCAGTAATCATGAAGCACGGCTGCAGATGTACACGCAAGGCAATGAAACAAACTAGGGTAAAAACCTTTCCCAGAACATTTACGGTTCCTATTTAACACCGTTATATATATCTCGCCACTTCTCCCTAACTCCGCTGTCTACTTTACATCATTGGAGCGAGCAAGGATTGGGCTATATATACATGTTGAATGATACTGGATGTGGCTCAGTGCCTGTCAAATACACACACACACACACACACACACACACACACACACACACACACACACATATATATATATATATATATATATATATATATAATGCTATGAAATCTTTTACGGAATTTACAAAAAAATTATCCTAAAAAGTATGAGCAAAAATAAGTTCACACTTTTCATTATCAAAAACGCTAGAAAATGTCATCTCACAAAATTCCCTTTACATTTTATTTTCCGTCCGGAAGCGATATATTTCTACAAACTACTGAACACCGCAGAATATACTGTAACACGCAGATCTCTACCCTCGTCCGTGCCAGTGCTCGGTGGTAGGCAGTCCCCTTAATGATGAGATTTACTTTCGTTAATTACGGAAAGACATAGATAGTATTTTGTACTATCTTTCTTAAATACTCAGAAAAGAAATGTTTTAATGAAGGACAGTCAGGGCTGATAGCGTCCTCAAGAGAGGAATAATTCCCGCCATTTTGTATTAGTAAGTGTTGCTTTTAGTTTGCCCTACGAATTCAATAATATGCTTTACGCATAGACTAGGTAAATGACATAACTTCGCACACTGCGTACAGTTGGCATTTCTGGACTGTTATTGTTTATATACAGTTGATGACACCCGCAGTAAAAACTGTTTCCTCCTATGGTTAGTCGGCTACTTAATCATTGATAAAGGAAGGGAAGAAGAAACTATTTGTTAAAATAACAAGGTAAGTCGTCTTAGGAGGGAAACGTAGTTAAACCTGCTCGTACGGAAATTAACGGCGGTTCGTGATACTCCTAAAAGACTCCAAGTACGACTCTGTTCAGACGCATTGTAACTTCTCTCGAAACTATTCCGCATGTGTCCATCGTGCCAATTTACAAAAAAAAACCGTTTTGACAAGGATGCCCCCGAAAAGTACTTTTTCAAAGTTATCTAACATAAGTAAACATGGCAATTTCAGGCTGCCGTACTTCAACACGTAATGACGGGAACTAAGTGAAACTCAGATAGAAACGAGCATTGAACTTGACTACAAACTTTCCAACAATACAATTATAAGTTCACCGCTTTAAGTCCCACAGTAAACATATATCGGCGGAAAACTTGCACTCTAGTTCAGTGCTGGCTGTTTGTGGCTCTCCCTTATATCTACGTCACGTCTGAGCCTCAAACACACTATACAAGGCTATATGAGAGAACTGCTACGTTTACTAAGATATATGGCTTACAATGATTCACAGGCAAGTACAGATATTGGCCTCGTCCCTAGCAGTAGTGTTGCCGTCGTCTGGAAGCAGGCAATGAACAGTCATTATAGGTTTAATAGCACGGGGATAATATACGAGCTCGTAGACCAGCAGTAGCGAAGCAAGAACGCAACGACGCAGGGATAGCCAACACTTTCTCACGGAAGACAGTTCTGACTGGTAGAACATTGGTCACGACTCTACTCCACTGCACAAGCGACCAAGTCACGTCACAGTATCCAGGAAACAGTGCCTGACTGTAGACTCGTACTATGAACCTTACCGTCCGGCACAGGCGGTTTTTTTTAATTTGAAAGTATTTTGAGGTAAGCATGGAGTAGCGACAGAATGAAGGGCCCTATGTAACGGGAGACACACAAGAAAAAAAAACTAGCCAACTACATGATTTACATATGTGAATAAATGTGTTGACTCCGACGGGAGTAGAACTGGTTCCCTTGTTGGAAGGCGAATGCAGCAGCCACTGAGGCTCTAGTAGTGGAAACTAACGTAATGTGACGTTTAGAACTGTTAAGTAAACTCGCACAAGGGAGAGTACAATGGTTTAACAAGAATTGTTGTGTGGAAATGGAAGGGAAAACTTTCCAACATCATATCCTGATTAAGGATGTTCAAGTGTGATAAAATTATAATTTTATATTTATATGAAATAGTGTTAGTTTTGTAGACGATACTTGTGAGTACAGTTTCCTCTTACGAAATAATTTTAACTCTCATTGTTTTCTCGTAACGGTGGGTCAAAATAAAAATTGACATGTTCTGCTGCCATTCAAATGGTGAAAATCAATTGACTGGCGTAAGTGAAATAACATGGCACGGGTTACGTAATAAAACATTTTTTGAAAAATTCCGTGAACTATTTTTGTATTTTAAAAAATTTCTGAATTTTCAACCTTTATCGTGTAATTTTACAATTTTTTTTTAAATTTAAAATATTACATAATGTTCTGTTAAATACTTTATTGCATAGCTCTTGGGATGCAATATCAAGGTGAATTATTTTATTCAAGTAGGCCAGTTGGTTGTCACTATTTGCATGGCAGCAGAAAAAGCAAATTTTGACTTTGTCGCACCCTTACGAGAAAACTATGAGAGCTAAAATTTTTTTTGTAAGAGGAAATTGTACTCACAAGTATCACTTACAAAACTAACACAATTTCATATAAATATAAAAATATGATTTGATCGCACTTGGACACCCTTAATGAACGCCGACAACCACATAGAAGCGAGGTGTCTACAGGCGACCTCCTGGAGAAATTATGATTTTATGGAGCAAAATAATTCTGTATGCAGCTTTCGTATGAAAACTTAAATTATATACCGCTGGTGGGATAACTTATGTTTATAAATATATTTATTGTGAATAATGTTTTAATAATATGTGTTTTCTGCTATAGCTCAGGTCTAAGGGGAGAAACCTACCTGACAACTCCTAGAAGAGGGGTTCAAGTTGTAATTGAAGCATAGTACGACCCTTGTTTCAGACGATAAGGCTCGCAGGGACACAAACCTCGCGAGGGAACACATTTCAAAACACGGCGGCCGAGGGAAGGAACAAGGCGAGTCGTAACTCACGAAGCAATTATCGCAGCTTTCAACTGGTATTTAGTGACTAATGTGCGCGGGAACCTTGCTGCCTCAGGGAGGGGAGACCACGTGACGAGTGATTGCTTGTAGTAACTCACGTGGTGAGATCACAGTATGATAGTGGGAGTTCTTATTAAATACAGCCCGGACTAAATACTTGCAAGACGTGCTATGGTATGTGCGCACCTCCTACCCTACCTTGGAGTCACATCGACTGCCACGTGTATCCACGCTCCAACTAGCAGTCTGCTGGCTACACATGTTGTCCTAACTGACATGTAGTTGCTAACATACCCCAGGCTTCCCGCAGATATCATGCCTCTATGAGACATCCAGTGGCCACCCTATCATTGTATGACGTGACATTCGAGATTTAGTTGTATTGTACACGTATATACTGTTTAAAACATTCAGCGACAAGTTATTAATGTCTAAAAAGGGCCTCAACAACACCCATATCCGCCATGTTCGGCTGTGCAGAGGTAAATTTTAAAAATACGTGGCGGACCTTCAAAAGGTACGTACATGTGTAACGTTCTCTGAGTGTTCCTAAGCAGATATTACACACACATAGAGTAGTTTTATAATAAGCTAGTAACGGCCGGAGCTCTGCGCGGCCTGAGCAGGCGGTCCCCTTAAGAGGGTGTTCAACAGCTGCGCGGAGACATAGGAAATCCGAAACTCTTATGTTCTTTGACATTTTACAGTAAGTATGAAGAGGATGGTAGGGTTCGGTGTGGCTGAAAGAGAAAAGAGGGGGGGGGGTATTCCGGGCTCGAATGTATTGTTACAGTGCATCAAACGAGTGCATATAAATAATGCTTCTTTCTATTAACTTTCTCTTACTAACGACGGTGATAGGTAAATTTGCTAGTTTCTATTTTTCCAGGTAAGAGTTTTTACTTTTAACGAGTTGTCTAAGTTGGTTTAAAACAGCCATTAATAAATGTAGCTTTCCTTAATATTATGTAAAAGTCGCATATGCGTAAACTATTTTGGCCTCTATTTGCTATATGGTTCGCCTCTAAAACATCCTGTAAAACTGTCTTGAAGTAGTGGCCTGCCCGGATCGCCGAGTGTATCCACTGTTCTGGCAGACTGGAGTCAACTAGGAAACTGCTTGATGAGAGTGATGTGCTTAGGAAGAGTGGTCGAAGAATGATACACGCCCGTCAACATACTTCAAGGATTTAAAGTTTTTTAATCGGGCAGAAAAGAGGAATAATGTTTTATTGAAGTTGTTTCTTGGTATATATGTGTTGACGCGTACAGGCATATACAACACGCCTTTATTTGCAACATTATGCCTCGTCGCCGCTGAATATTCGCAGAGGCGAACATCTGCGAGAAGATTACACGGCAGATCAGTAAGTTGCGTCTAGAGGCCAGGTTCAGTTGTGATATTCGTGCCTGGGTAGCCCTTAGTGCTTCCAGCACATCCACGTCTAGGATGCTCGAGACGACAGACAATGTGTCTGCCGACCTGCGACGTCGATGTAACGTCTGTGTTTGTAGGGACGTTAAACTCATAGACTCGCAGCTGTCGCGTAACGTATATACGTCGCCAAACATGGCTGGCAGTTCTACACGACTTTCCTGGAAACTACAGACGGCTCTGGCTTACCCACTGTGATCGTCATAGTCCTAGAACACAGAATGATGCCAGTTGAGGGTCTAAAGGAGATAAGACAAGTGATACGAGAGTTAGAGGCGGTCTTAATACACGTGAGCTCCCGAGCACACATTTAGCACTCAATATATACAACCATATTCGTGAGAGCAAAAAAACGTTACAACTTGTTGAGTCAGCTGAAATTCTACTGCTTCCGCCTTCCACCCTCTCAGGCAGGGAGCTGGCGTAAATTCAATAAAACCAGGGGCTCTCGGGTGTTCCTAGCTCAAGGATTACCGCTTGTTATAATTGGTCTGTTTGAAGGAGGCCTATGTCAGTGCTGTACCTCCCCCGCGCTGAGGCCTATGTCAGTGCTGTACCTCCCCCGCGCTGAGACCTATGTCAGTGCTGACAAACCGGCGACAACTGTCACTCTCGGTCTGCTAAAGTTGCTCAGATTGTTAGTGTACCTGAAGACGTGAGAATATGTTTTCTTAGACGAAAGTCCACTATCATCAGCTCTGTTATATTAGTTGTGTTGTCTTGTCTACAACAATTTCTGTGTTTATGTTCTCCTCTTTGTCTTTGTTCTCCATTGTCACTATTGTTATGCACCTTGTTTGTTACTTGTCTGCTTTGATTTCCTTTTTCGAGTTTCCATTATACTCTGACTATATCCCTGTTTCGGAATTACATCTGTAACGATAGTAATGTATTGTTTCCTTAGTGTGGTTATCTTTTTATCTGGTCAATTCATTGTGATTAATCCTTTTATGTACATGTGATCGAGTTTCTGCGACTTAACAACAGTCGCTAGCAATGTCGTACATTCAAGTAAATACACCAGTTTATAATTTGTGTTATCCACAACGTCGGTAGTCAATATATCGTCAACATTTTATTATTAACATATCTACTGTTATTTTTCAGGTGTGGACTCGCCTACAGTAATCGCATATAGTTAATATTGTATTTCAGTATTGAACTTGATCTATGCAGACAAATGTAATAATTTAAATGTAAAATTATTGTGTGTGAAACTCAAATTGCGAAATATAGGATAGTGTTTAAAATAATTTCGTGTGTCCGAGGTTTCAAGCTGTCAACCCATTCACTTAGCATACATTCGTAGAGTATTTAAAAGTTTCACAGTTATTGTACATATTGTTAGTTACTCTTTACTAAAAGTTGAGGAAGAGCTACAATTTTCAAAATTGTTCACAAGGAACAATGCTTAATTTCTATGTGTGTCAACTGTTAGTATATATTAATGTAATTTCATGTAGACGTTGATTATTGTGAATTTATTATAAATAATTTCTTAACGCAGAGCTGCCACAGGGGGGAAATATATTTTCTCGAACTACATTAAAGTCGCCCTTTGTATTTAAAGTCAGCCCATTCATTGTAGTTACATTTAATTGTAAAAGTATTTTTAATTATATTGTTGCATGCTGTGTTTCTGAGGGCGGGCTGGATGGGGCCTGTGTCGAAACACCTTGAAGGCTGGCCCATGACTCAAAGCCCGAGTGTCTCACAGTGGGAATCCCGCCGAAACTACGTCATAGATACCTGTCCCAACTGCGCTTTAACCCTCCGAGGGCGGCCTACGTGGCTAAAATCATGTCAGAAACATGATGTAATGTCTATTTTAGACCCCTGAAATGCGGGGAAGACCCGACTGTCTGGCCTAGTATAAAAGCGCAGAATCGGCACATTTGAGGAGAGTTCGCTATTGGTCGTGCTAGAGGAAGGTGCTATGGTTGTGAAGATAACCTGGTGAAGACATCTTGGTGACGTCAGTGTCTACTGTGAGGCGGCAGGCGGCTACCTTCGGAGCAGTGTTGGGCGAACCAAGAGGACTGCTGCGGCGGGCTGACAGGCGAAGGAGGTACGCGACGGGAGTCGAACCGAAGACCTCAAGAGTGAAGACAGAGGTGCACTCGGGGTGCTGCGCAGCACACGACGATTCATCACCACGGCGGACTATTAAGGTTGTACACTGTCACTACCTGAAATACTGTTGATTGGATATATGACTGAATTTTATTGTGATTTGTACTGTTTAATTAATTGATGGTAGACATTTTTTGTGCTTTAATTGTCAAAGTTAATTAACGTGTCTGTGACACAGTAATAATTGTGTGGATAACTAATTGTGTTGTGAGAGTTATAGTTGATTACAGTTTTGTGTATTTCGTAGCTTTGTGAGCTATTAAATCCAGTACTTAATTTAATTCTTTTATTTCTAATTATAAGACCTCTATCCCAAAAGAACTCATGGGAATTGCCCACATATAAAGTTTATGTCTCAAACTTGTAACAATATTGTAATTAATAGCTTTAAAATACTGACATATTCAACAAAAAATTATTAATTCGTCCAATGTTGTGGTTGTATTTTAATGAAAGAACTGTAAATAGTTACTTATAAATGTTAAACCAAAGGTAGGCATGTTTATTACAGTTTGGTGTAATGACATAATGGTGTCTCTGGATCTAGTGTAGTATAATGAGAACACAAAGAGCACGCGAGCAATAGTGACGAATACTGCCGGCTCACTACGTGTATTATCGCCTCTAAGTACAACTGGTGTCAGTGTGAACGTCCAGAACACCTCTTACAATCCCGGAGTGAAGGACTAGTGGGCGTAGCACAGCGACGTGACTGGAAAACTAGGCTTGTTTCCAGTCTACCCTCCCCCCCAGCCCATACACCTATGATGAAGGTGGGGGGGGGGAGGGGAGGGAATCGAAACTAAAGTTTGGAGCAGTTTCTACCTCGCACTTGATTAGGTTTCTCGCAGGATGCCGAGACTCTCTGTCTCTATCTCTCTCCTCGACCTGCGTCGGACTAACGCCTGGGGCAGATACCGTCCACCCCCTCCCCCCTGCCCTATCCACGGGCTGGCAATGATTATTTGTGGCTACCGCTCTCATTAAAGTTAATGGCAACTGAGAGTTCCACTTGCTCGCCCCCCACCCCTCTAGACCTACCAACAGTACGAGAACTGTACACTGACTCTCTCCGACCAATAGCCGTGTAGCTAGCGAGGTCCCAGTGCTGGTCTGGTAACCTATGTGCACTACCGGTTGGTACATAGCACATCTCAACACTGACATTTTCGAGCCGCGCCTCTTATCTACTGACGACGTTACAGTTACACAATAATTTAACACAGGTGTAATAATTATACTATCATAACACTAGAACTCCAATTAACTTTGAATATTCTGTAATAGATACGTAACGGAGAAGTTTGTAGCCTAGCAATATCGTCATATATGCAACCCAATCAACAAACATTAGAACTGAGGGACGTAATATAAAGCTTATGCAAAAACTTCCAAACAATTTCCAGGTAAGCAACGCCATATGCACCCTGACACACATAATATTTGCGGCACGTAAGAGATGCGGTCTTGTTTAGAACTCGTTACCTTATTCGGCTATTCAGTATATCACGTTGGTTTTAACATGCCTCTAATGGTGAGTAAAAAAGATTTCTTTAAATATATCACGTTTGAACAGGAAAATTGATTACATAATTACCGTTACATCATTGCTTCTTCCAAGACACAGCAGACGACTGGCTGCCTGGACAGGTTTTATCATTACCCTGCAGCAATTAACTGTGTTGTCGCAGATTACTTTCTAAGGACGACTAACAACAAAGAAACGTTAACTTGCTTGCAATATCTGTTAACACGGGCTTAACTGGACTTTGTTTAAGGCGAGAAGATCGCCAACACAACTGTTTCGAAATTCACTGTCGGATTAATAGCATCGAACAATTCTTTCAATGGGAAATAATGTTTATTAAACTAAATATTTTGGGCACACCACTATGCTATTCGCAAAAAAACAAACATTAGAAAAATAGCAATACAAGAAACCAACGTAGCTTGGCTGCATTCAGTACAAACATAAATAAAACAAGAACAATACAATTAGGAGAGACATAAAACTCAAAAGTAAATTAATAATAATTTTTTAGGAACAATTTACAAAAAAAAAAAAATTAAAACTTAAACAGCACAACTTCTGAAGCAAAGTCTATGTTGCATACAAGACAGGATAGCACGACTACACACAAAGACGTCCAGACGGAAACACAGACATTTTCCTCACTAAATTTGTGCTCAATATACAAAGTAACAGGTCCCGTTATCCTTTTAAAAATATATGTGAATGGAAACCGTTAGCAATAGAGCATTGCAATTTGTTTTGGGGTGTCTTCCGGTTCTGAAATAGTTTCAGTGTATGGCCGACTTTTAGCTCGCAGAACAGAGAGTCTATATTCGTGTACGAGTCAGTATTTCAGCAACAATTGATCCGACTACTTGAAGTATATAAACGTCATTGGCCGGTCTTATGCATGTACAATCTTGTACTCTTAACACAGCAGGAACAGTTAAAGAATACCCAGGTATATAACTACAGGGATGGCTGTAACTTAGAAGAACAATTGTCACAGCAGTTATATTTGGCCACACCAAAACTTTAACTTTGGGCTATCACAAACGTGTTCATTAATTCTGTGTGGGTTTGGTTAGTAACACGTCCGGAACTATGTAACACTGTTTCTGCTGAAATAGACACTTCTTCATTCTTCAGGTGACTGTCTTTGCCAATGGAACCCAGCATGTAACACGCGAATGCATATCGTGCAGGACGGACATTCGGCTGTAATGACACACACACACACACACACACAGATACATATACACACACCAACACACACACACACTCTCTCTCTCTAGCAAGTAATATTTATTTGCGTGAAAAGCTTGCTCTAAGCTGAAGAGAAACAAATCACAGAAAGGAGAGAGGGAGAAGAGATGAATAATACACTTCAAAACGGTGTTTTTGGACACGTGACTTCACTCTATGTCAGAACAAAAACAAGAAGTAAATAAAGAAAATAAAACAAGTGTTCGAATATTAAGGAATTTTTTTCTGATAATGGCTCGACCTTGAGATTTAAATGTTTTTAATGTCGAGGAAGAAAATGTACAAGAAGTTTCTGTAGCAACCACTAGAGGTGTAATTATGAAAGCTGACACGAAGAGTGTTAGTATTCACACGACACGAGAAACATCACATGTCATGCGGACTGGCAGCCTGCGATGTCAGATATCCACCCAGGTTACATCTCGAGCCAAGCAGTATTACCAGCTACTAACACAAATATGTTTCGAGTGTGATTTTCAAGTCAACTACGCTGTAAGGAATTAAATTGGAACCATTGCCTGAAGATGTATATGAGGATTACATAAAATCAATATGCAGGAATGTTTCCCTCACGTCCATTATGGCACTCATAAACAATTTTTCACGAAATTGTCAAATTAAAAGTTAAGTTGCCAGCTTTGTATGGTCAGGACCGCAGAAAGGGCGAAGAAACTGCGGCAGAGACATTGTTGCCAGATGAAGCAGAAGTATCTGACGAAATTTCGGAACAAGAAACGATAAAACTTCACACCATAGATTTGCAGTTTATACAACTAGGCTACAAGCAATCGGTCATGACATAATGTTCCGGATATTAATGAAGTTACTTTGTGCACAACAAACAACACCCCTGGGGCATAGTACCAGAAATACAGCACGTCTGAAAACACTGGACAGCGTCACATGTCCATGCTCCGAACACAGTGTCACATGTCCACGCTCCGAACACATCGTCACATGTCCATGCTCCGAACACAGCGTCACATGTCCATGCTCCGAACACAGCGTCACATGTCCACGCTCCGAACACATCGTCACATGTCCATGCTCCGAACACATCGTCACATGTCCATGCTCCGAACACATCGTCACATGTCCATGCTCCGAACACAGCGTCACATGTCCATGCTCCGAACACAGTGTCACATGTCCATGCTCCAAACACATCGTCACATGTCCATGCTCCGAACACATCGTCACATGTCCATGCTCCGAACACATCGTCACATGTCCATGCTCCGAACACATCGTCACATGTCCATGCTCCGAACACATCGTCACATGTCCATGCTCCGAACACAGCGTCACATGTCCATGCTCCGAACACAGCGTCACATGTCCACGCTCCGAACACAGTGTAATGGGGAAGTCTGAACTACTTAAAATGGAGGAATCTGTGTGCAACGTCAGCTGCTTCTCGCAACTTTACACCACAAAAAAAATTGTATTTCATAAGAGAACACTTGCAAATTAATTGTCAACACATTTTTCAACCTGGAACTCCATGAATAATGTGTCAAATCTTAAAAGCGGTTAGAATATATTAAGAAAATGTTAAGTTCGTATCTAATTAATATTGACTGATAGCTATAATCGTGACGGAAGCGACGCGAATAACGTAACTTGCCAGCCAACCAGTGTCATTATTGTCGCATTGACGTTCCGACACGAAAACATTCTTTGATGCAGACCGTACGCTGACGATAATGACATATGTGCGCCGTTGTCACGTGACAGATATATGTACGTACAACTGCAGTTCTACATGTCTGTTGACAGTCTGTGCAGACTTGAATGACAGTTTGGTTCTTGCCAGCTTGTATTCATGGATTTACTTAAACAACTGGAAAGGAGATGAGTGATTTGTATTTTAACATTAACATATCATAGTTTATAGTTTCATGAACTTTCTCTAATACATACGACACTCACGTAACTTCCTTCTTGACGACTGTTTCATCTTACAAAATAAAGTAAGGTTTAACGTTGCAACGAGTTCAGGAAATGGACTGCGTTTTTGTATATGCCTGTCGTGCTAAAATTGTTGATACATCCACTGAAACAGAGATTATCGAGGAAAAACTAAAAAAATCTAAAGCGGCAGGGACCTCCCCCCCCCCCCGAATTAATAAAGGAGACTGTTTAAATTACCAAGCAATTAACAAGCCTTAAGGGGACGCATTATTAAGGGGAGAAATATTTCGTTTAGATAAGCAAAACTAAAAGAGAGCGAACTACATAAAAGGCAACTACTGTTGTCAGGTATACTCCTGTTTTGCCACCGTCACTTTTATTGGTATTCCGAACAAGATTGCTACGTCTGTTGATATTCCTTACACAAAGGGCCATGTTGGTTCCCAAGGTCAGAGGGCGAATTGTGCATTCTCTGGCCAGGAGTGCCCACAAAGGGGGATCATTGTGCAAGTTGCGCATTAAAAATTTTTGGGGGGGATTTTTTTTTTCAAGAATAAAATGTTTAATCATAAACAAAAAATATTTTCATGATTGTACAAGTGCTATCTTGGTATTACCTACAAAGTAGGCTAACAAAAACCAGAACAGTTGTATTTGTTTACGATTGGTTTTATCAAATGGTAGCCTAAATATCTCTCCAGTACTGAAGTATAACTCGTAATAAATTTGTTTTTGAGTTTTTTTGGGGGCGGGGATTTTTTGGTGGTGGGGGGATTTGCGCATTGGGTCTTGGGGGGGGGGGCGATGGGCACCCCTGCTCTCGATGTATTTATTCTTCAACTGAGGAGGTATTTCACACTTCAAGGAGAGAGGGACTCGCTCGGTTGCGAGGCAGATAAAACATTTTTCGCGATTCAGACCGCATATTAGGTGGATAATGACGTCATCGGCTAGAAACACACTTCATGGCGGTCGATGTAAAAAATATACTAGACGTTCAAATATTTCATCACCGAATTTGTTGGCATAATGGAGAATCCCAAATGAATTGACCTTCAGTACATGCTGATAAGAAGTACATGGCTGTGACGTCACACGACCTTCGTACGTTACCTACGCATGATTAGTACTCCCTTAGTATAAGTTATTAAATAAAATATATTTATTTTAAACTCCTCAACCATCCCTATAAGGTTTGCGATAAATATACGAACATTATGAATAGTGAGTGCAACAACAGAACAATGCCACGACATGGTGGGTACTTTTCACGTATGTAGCCTGGAACTTATTACAGCCGGTTATGACAGAAGCCACACCCACACATGCTCAGAGACTTGCTTGGCTTTGGTACGCGGTTATAAATGAAACTGAGTTGAACAGCCAGCCTCCCCAGTGAGTTGCCTCAACTGAAAACCGACATGGTGTATTAGGTCTACTGCAAGTAATTTGTGACTATCGTGCTTGATGCGAACTTGACTTAGTAAAGTCATCAGTGCTAAGCAATAAAATAAGCATAGGAATAATGAATACGATCTATTTTTAGCATACTTTCGGAAGTATAAAGTAGGCTTATAAGATCACCTTCCTTTATGTGTGTCTGTGTGTCCGAGCGTGTGTGTGTACCCTGAAAAACTTTTGAATCAGCTGACTGAATTTCATCTAACTTTGTACACACGTAGACCTTATAAATCTGACTTGACTTTTATGTATTTCGTTTACACCCTTTTCATATTTTCAGAATGGCATATATCTAAGGAACCATACATTACAATTTCATCAAACCTGGTACTCATATACTACGTACAAAGTTAACTTGACTTGTATTTCGTTTATCCTATGTTCATATTTTTTTTAAATGGCAGACATTTATTTTTAATTTTAACATAGTATTACATAACTTTGGAAGTATTTTTCAGAATTGCATTTAACTTGGTACATTTACACTACATACAAAATTGATTTGACTTTTGTGCATTTCGTTTATTCTGTGTTTATATTTTCAAAATGGCGGCCATTTTCATATTTCCTAGCATAGTATGACATATCTTGGAAAATATTTTTCAGAACTTTATCAAACTTGGCACACATATACTATATGCAAAACTGACTTGACTCTTGTATATTTAATTTATTCTGTGTTCATATTTTCAAAATGGCGGTTATTTATATATTTTTACCACAGTATTACATATCTTAGTAAATATTTTTCAGAATCTAACTAAACTTGGTACACACGAAGCTGACTTTAGTGTTGCGTATTTTGTTTAACGTGTGTTTTTTTTAACGGCGGCCATCTTCATATTTTTAGCATAGAATTACATAATGGTAGCTGTTATTGTAATTTTTGCATAATATGTCATACGTTTTGAAACTGTTTTATGGATTTCATCAAACGTGTTACACATATACTGCATAGCCTACAAAGCTGACTTGACTTTGTGTATTTCGTTTGACAAGTTTTCATATTTTTATAATGGCGATCATGTCATTTTTTGGCGCAATATGACTTATTTGGGGAAATATTTTTCCGAAGTTGATTAACCTCGGCACGCGTATTCTAGTTAGTTATTTGACTGAACTTTCGTGTATTTTTTTCATCCTTTGGTAATATTTTCAAAACTGCATCCATGTTTTATCTTTATGATAAACTCAGAAAATGTCTTCCTAATTTTAATCAAACTGGGTATTGGTGTATTACTTTGTAAGTTGACTTATTTTTTGTATATTTCGTTTATCGTGAGTCTTAAATAATATTATTATTCAATATTCCTAGATGTACATAAAGAACTTTAACTTTCAGGGTTAATTTTCTCTCACTTTGAGAAAAGTAGGTTTATCAGTTATGCTGGTAACGTCTTGTTTCAAACTAAGCATATAACCTTCTAACAATTAGTTAGTATTCTGTACGAAGTTTTCTTTCTATTCGCAGGGAATATTGTATTATTATTCAATTGAACGTACTTACATCTTGCTCCAGCTTGTTACACACCCTACGGCTTGTAATAAGCACGTAACAAGAATAACTATTATTATAATAATATTGAACATGATGATAACAACGTCGACGTGTACATTACACACATTCAGTCAACGTTGCGAATATTATTTTATGCTCACATTCTGAGCGTTCCTTTATTAATCTGATTGCAATGACCCTTAGTTGAGTTGTGTGTGCTCCGCGTGAAGATAAGTATCTGCAGGGCAAACTGCGCACATATCCTAATATACCTTCATGTCGCGATAAACTACGTTGCAGGTTTCACATAATTGTACACCTCATATAATATCACAACAGTAATGTTTAACATATTTCTGTTACTGAAGTTTGAAGCCTTAGTGTCACGAAGTTGGGCAGGTTAAACACTAGAGAAGAAGTGAACTAGGAGTAAAACATGGTAGAGTGACAGAACGTGGTGGTGGGGCAGTTGGGCAGAACGGGACAGAGGGGCAGAACGTAGTATAGGGCAGGGTGTTCAGAAATCAAAAACTATTTTACTATATATAATATTTTAGTTATTTTTAGCAAGCAATAGTGTAATAGAGTGTAATAAATCAGCACACTAACAACATTTTTATTAGCGTACCTATGAAACAATACATTTGTTATATTGCCATACAAATTTCAATGTTGTACACCATCATACTCATCTACATTTTATAATGATTGCTAATAATCACGTACATAGTAAAGAAGATTCGTGGAAATAATTTTTTTTTTTATATTTTAACATAATTCTACTGTAACTTAATATGGCGCCCTTCGAAAGAAAACAGCCAAAAATGTTAAGCATTGTGGTTTATAAGCGAAATTCATTCAAAAATATGATTTTGTGAATATGTGTAGATGCGTACACATACGTATATACGTTAACATACTCACACACACACACACACACACACACATATATATATATATATATATATATAGTGCTAAGCTTTGCATTTAAATATCCATAATTGTGTCATAAATGTTGATGAAAATACGTTTTCGAACTAAAGTAAAAAAGCTAGTGACGGAAATATCAACACCACAAAATTGTTGGCAATATAAATAAAGGCCTTAAGGGGCATTCATGTCTCTTTCTTTTATGGTGAGAATAATTTTTGCATCGCGAAACAATGCAACTAGCGTAGTATGTGGAACACTCGAACACGAGACCTTCAGAACACACGTCAGGCGTGCCAAACACAAGAACCAACACTCTCGCAAAGTCAATGGATCGTCTTGCCTAAGGCGACCTTGCCACCAAAGTAGTTTGCGTGAACGCCTCTATTAACATCTTATACTTTTTTTTAAACGAGTCTCCTGACGGCAACACAATAATGATAGACGGAAAATTCCAAGAAAATAACATGTAGGTAAATTTTTTTTAACAGCTCCAAAACTCATTAGTGGAGCCTTCAGATGAAAGAGGGGCATTCCTATTAACATGTACCGTAGCCTCTTACGTGCATATTGGGCGAGAAGGCTACGGGACTTTCTTTGCAGACAAAGAAGTTATCCAGAATAGTACAAAATTATAATAAAAAAACAACGAAATCTGTTTGGTTTTAAAACGAAACGTGCGGATTTCAGATGATGTCTTGTGTTCATCTGCGTAATAATATTAATTAACTAGTAAATGTCTCAATGTCATATAAAAGGAAGTTGTTGCGCTGAGATGATCATACCTAACGACAGCAAAACATATATTTAACAATCTTTGATAGAAAAAAACCCTTGCCATATGACTGGCGGGTCTGAAATGAGTACACACACATGGAACGTCCGTTGACAATATTCATAAGCAGAAGTGAATCCCGCACGTGACGTATATTACAAATATAGCTCCACCGGCCGAGCTTTGTACACTACATAATACTGACTTAAAAAGTAAGAGCTGAGTAGATACACGATATAGACTTTGAGATGAAGCTGCAAGAATTCCTAGGCGGTGTTTAAGGAAACGTGGCTTTGTAAGAAGATATACAACAGAGATATAATTGTGCATGTTACGTGTGGACTCTGAAGACTAATGTAAGTGTGCAGCAGACGAACAGCTCGGGCCAGGAAATATCTTCTTACAGCAGTATTAGTGACTCTCTGTAAACTAATGTAAGTGTGCAGCAGACGAACAGCTCGGGCCAGGAAATATCTTCT
>PNEQ01058988.1:0-39547 GCA_003012365.1 Medauroidea extradentata | reverse complement strand
AATTTCACAGAGTCAGAAATTAAATTTTTTTCTAACTATCTATGAGTTATTTTTGTGACATTCGAGATATCGATTGTTAGTGCTTTAACCATAGAATCCAAATCCACTAGTGTAATATCAATAAGTGGGGAAATTTTATTTTTGGCAGTTGGAAATGCTTTCCATTTTGTAAAGGGGGTCGGAAACTGGTCGTCCGACCTTACTTGAGTCCGATCAGTTGGATGTGGCCAGTCTCTAATTGCTTGTGTCTTCTCTAGATCTGCTTCTATCCCTTCAGCCGACACTATACAGCCCAAAAATTTCACTTTCCCTTGGAACAAATTACACTTTTTGGGAACTAGCTTCAAATTAGCTGCTGTTATCCTCTGGAGCACTGAATCAAGACGTGTCAGGTGTTCATCAAATGTCTTCCCTGTAACCAATATGCCATCTAAATAAACCTGACAAATATCCGACGGTAGTACTCTTTCCATGAGTCGTTCAATGTTGCTGGAGCATTGCACAGTCCAAAAGGCATGACCTTGAATTGCGAAGTTCCTTTCCCTTGTACAGAAAAGGCAGTCTTCTCTCTATCTTTCGGGACCACTTCACATTGCCAGTAACTGCTTTTCATGTCCAAGATTGAGAACCACTGGGATCCAGCCAGGCTATGCAGAGTGTCATCTATCCGAGGAAGTGGGTAGGAGTCTTTCCTGGTCACATCATTCAGTCGCCGGTAATCTACACAAAATCCTGTTGAACCATCTTTCTTCTTAACCAACACAACTGGAGATGACCAGGGGCTGTTTGATGGCTCTATCACATCCAGATCCTTCATTTCCTTCAGAATATCAACTACCTCGTGTGAAGTAAGAGGTAGACGTCTAGGAGGTTGCTTGATAGGTCTGGCATCTCCTGTATTAATATGGTGACATGCCACAGATGTCCTCCCAAGATCATGTGAACCACATGAAAAACGTTTTGATTCTTTATTAAGAGTTCTGCAACAGCATTCTCTTGTCTCCAGTCCAGGTTTTCCTTTGTCCTCTTCAGGAGTTCTGTAAGTGGTTCGGGCAGAGTATGCTTCACAAGGTCCTCCCTTAAGACCTTCGACTCAGTGGTGTTTATCTGGGAAACCTGCTTACACAAGCCAATCGTTGCCCCCTCCTCAAGACGAATTGCCTAGTCAGTCAAGTTCATCATTCTAACAGGGAAATTATTTGATCTTGATGAAACCAAAGTTCTGGCTATAAGTACTCCATCAGGGAGGTTACCCCCTCTTCCCATAGGCTCGATTAATCCTAGGCGCCTTACAAACTGTCCTACACAGCGCCATGGTATCACAATTTCGCTAGAAGCGGGCAACACAGTGGCCTGGCAACAAACTACAGGGCGGCTGACTGGCGATGTTAATTCTGGTCGTGGTATCAGTACCAACTCGATTTCACCTACCTTCAAAACCCCCAGTCGAGTATCGATGCAGCATCTTAGTTTACGCAGAACTTCTAGTCCCAGTAAACATGCATCTGCAATATCTGCTATGTAGACTTCATGATCTAACTCTAGTTCACCCAATTTTAGTTGCACACACTTCTTCCCCTTCATTAGTGTTGTCTCACCAGTTACAGTGGTTAACATGCACACCCCAGTACTTTGATCATGTGACTGCTGGGGGAAAGGCCTAATGATGTCTGGCCTGACGACAGTAATGGTCGCCCCTGTATCTATAACCATCTGACAGGATACATCATCCAGGCTGCCCTCTACCAGCAATGCATCAACTTCCTGTTTCACCGAATTTACTCGAAGGAATTGTGGGGCCTTACCTCCAGCAATAACCAACCTTCGCCCCTCAATGTCGGTGTTTACATGTTTCCCGAATTTTGAACTAATTGGTTGGTCTCACCCGGTTCTGGGTTTTGGTTTCTTCGCCGATACTGTCCAGGTCGTCCACACTCCCAGCACTCTGGCCGCTTTCCTGGTCGAGGGCGGTGTTCCAAAGCACCAACTGCTGGAAATAACGCTAATTACTGTCTTAATTTCCTTCAGGGTATTCTCGATGCTGTTCCCCTCTTCTTCGCTTGTTACTTTCACTGCTCGCAACACACGCCGATTCGCTGGCACCTGCCTTGCTGACTCGACTTCCAGTGCACAGGCTAGAGCACCTTGCATGGTACGAGATGCTGCCAGGCGTACTGCTTGTCGCACCTCCAAGTCTGCAATGGCATCAACAAAGAACCCAATTGCAAGCATATCTCGCGCCTCCTCTGGACACCCCTCAAGTGACAGATGAGCTAGTCTCACAATGTCTTGCCAAAGTTCCTGAAGTGGTTCCCCAGGTCGCTGGCTACGGCTTCGAAGTTGGGCATGGTGGGCATGTCATAAATAGCGGTCCCCGAAGCGCAACTCCAGGGCAGAGACTAATGTAGAATACTCCAGGCGATGTCGTTCAGGCAAAGATATAAGTATACTGAGCGCAGGGCCCCTCAACACTGCTGCCAGGTAGTAGGCATGTTGCTCTTCTGTCCAACCATTCAGGGTTGCAACAATCTCATATTGGTGCTGATATTCACGCCATGGGGTTTGGCCACCATAAGAGGCAGGCTTGAGTGTAATGCCCTTTTCAGCTGTATTCACGTTCTGTGGTAGTCCTACCGACGATCCTGACATCGCAGAACACCTCCCGTTGTTACACTGATGTCTCGACTCTGGCTTCGTCGAGCCGCTATCCCGACACACCGATGGCTGACCACCTGCCTGTCGATGTAGAAATTTCTCTCATTCCGTCCTTAAGACACTCACCTCTTTCTGCAGGTCGTCTTTCACACTTCCGATTTTCTTTTCGACATTTTCATTAACACTGTCAATTCTATGGTCCACCAATTCACTGACATTGTCAATTTTTAGGTCCATCACTTGAGAAACACTTTCAATTTTCTTGTCCACATACTCTATTTTAGTGTGCACTAGCTCACTAATTCCCTCTATCTTCTTGTCTACATTCTCATTAACACTGTCTACATTATCATTAACACTGTCAATTTTCCTAACACTGTCTACATTATCATTAACACTGTCAATTTTCCTAACACTGTCAATTTTCTTGTCTACATTCTCGTTAACACTGTCGATTTTCCTATCAATACTGTCTATTTTCTTGTCTACATCCTCATTAACATTGTCAATTTTGATATTTAAACTGCTTATTTGGCTACTTAGTCCCTCTAATAATGCTGCAAACCTTTAACTCACTAGCCATTTTTCTTGTAAACATAAACTTGTAATTTATAATTCCGTACCTAATAAAAATAAGCAAGTACAATTAAATATCTAACCATCTACACTTAATTTTAACATCATTTAAAACATTTAATAAAAAAAGATTTAGATAATTGCCTCCATCCCACTTCTGACACTAATTTTTCGGCGCAGAGTAAAATTAACATTTATTATTTTCAATCACAAAATTAAAGTTTAGATCTTCACATACCTTTTGTTTAATTCGAAAATATTTTGCAATTTTCTGTTATGCCTAACGTAAAACCTTCATTTCTACAGAGTAAATCATGATTGACTTACACAACTGTTTCTCAGTACCCCATGGACATGGACAGGGTCTGAAGGTTAAAGTTTGATTATTAAAAATTGGTCAAAGTGAAGTGCACATATTTTATTTATCGCCTGTAAACTGCATTGAAACGTTATAATATTGAAGCACAATATTCCTGTTACATATTATTTCCAAAGCAGAGCAAATTGTACTATTTGCCTTAACTGCACTGAATTTTACTAAATCCAAATTTAAAATGAAAATATCATTTTCATATGGTTGACCATTATTTACCGTTTTATTATAATGCACTTAAACTTAATCACTAGTCACGAAATGTGCAAGTTTTCACATTTGAAAAAAAAAGTTGAATTAGAATAGCCTGCTAAAAGCATTTGAATAGCCTGTTTCTACAGTGTTAGTTCGATTGCGCGCTACTATCGCTGTTTTCAATGGTATCGATAACCAACACAGAGTACCTTCTATACATCCTACGTATTTTATGGTCTGCCGGAGGCGGATTGTCTAGTATACTCACGTGAGTACACGTGCTCCACCTTAGGGTATTCGGGGACTATGTGCCTCCATGAAGCGCACAGACAGCTGCCTTCATGGCATTAGTGTAGTCTTGTTAGCATAATTTCCCAAATTGTTGTTTCGACACCGCCTGGTAAAAAAATCATTTTATGTTAGCTTTTCGATTTCCCATGTAATCTTGTATGCTTCTGCTTGTAATGCGCGTGCTAGGGTTGCATCGCCGATGTGCATCAACATGTTATTTTTGTGCTGGGCGACACACACTTCTAAAATGTCTTATCAGTTGATGGATTGCGAGTAATTGTGTACTCTCAAAGTGGTTCAGCTACCTGTTACTTGGCAGTTAAGTGCTACTTGTTTTTATGATACTAGTTTGAGCCTGCGGATGTTTCCATACCTTGTGGTAGCATATAATTGTAAATTTCTTTCCGAGGATAAATTGATGAATAACTTACTAAACAAACTGATATTGCCGATTTTGGACTGTTGTGACGATCGCGTGTGCATACACATAAGAGGACGACTTATGTCACATAATTACAAACTTTGGGAATCGTAGTAAACTAATTATCCTGAATATCGGGAGTTTTCACAGGATCACACAACCATATTCAAGTTTTGTGTCACCAAATTATTTTATTGAATAGGTACATACGGGCACAGTGTACAGCAATTTTCATCGCCGTGCTTTAGTTTTTTTTTCTGTACCAGATTTATTTTTTACTATTTTTGACACACAATGTGACAAACTTTTGCACTTATGGCATTTCTTTACCTCTCATAGTTTTCACGTAATGGCTTGTTAAAGTCAAAATTTGCATGTTTCCATTGTAAGGACTACACTAAACCCAACTGACCTACCAAACTGAAAAAAAAAATTCACAGTTGATAGTCTTCGCATGCTACAATTACATGTACATAAAAAAAAGAATAAAAACTTTTGTACTTAAATAAAAATGCTGAAATTTAAAATAAACAAAAAAATCAATATATTTTATAAATAAAAAAATTATTTTGAGGTTAAATATAGCTGGATTTGTAGTCCACAACATCGTTACTCACTATGAAATTTTTCAGTTTGTTAAGTGAGTTCGTTTTAGTGTTTTCTTTAAAATGGAAACATGCAAATATTGGCTTTAATGAGCCATTACATAAAAACTATGCGAGACTATACAATTTTATAACAGCAAGATATAGTCATATTTCGTGTCTAAAACAAGAAAAAAAATATCTGGTACAAATACAAAAATAAAAACATGATGAAAATAACTGTACACCATGCATTTTGGGTTATGTACAGACTTGTATTAATTCTATGATGTTCATAACTGTTCTCATGAAGTCGTAAGCGTGCCTCTTAATTCAAGTCGCCTCAAATGAAGTTTAAATGTTTTCATATAGTTGTAATCACCAAAATTGTTATTGTGCGCCTAGTGCACCTAGTATAGTTGTATGCTAAAGGTGTGCTGCCAGTGTTTCTAACAGGGTTAACTTAAAATTGGTACCACACACACAATCATTTTTGTTGCAAATTACTGTGATTCGTTCATTAAATCAACCACAAGTCGACTTATAAGCTTGGACATTGCTTTAAATTATGATTGCTTTGAAATTTCAATAAATGTCAAGTATGGTCTCTGAATTGCCACCCTTCTCATTTGTATGTTGATTGTGTCCCCTTCAATCATAATATTAGGGGTACAATAGTTGTGTTGCTACTCTGCTTACACTAATCTATATGCATATTTTTTTTTAAGATGGCTGCTAATGGATCCTTCGTTTAATCCCTGCTGAGAAAGGAGTTGCTGTTATTTCTGGACGACTACACAAGGAATCCAAGAACGCCCTGGTCTGCCCCGTTTAACTGTGAAATTTCTACGCGTCTGAGTCATCCCTGTTTTCCCGACGTCAGTGTCAACACGCGCGGTAAGTTCGTCCTATTTGACGAGAAGTTACTATTCCGCTTCACACAAAACATTCCAGACCTTGCCTCCACCGATCCAGAACACGTGCTGCAATTTCTGATAGGCGTGTACAAGGTTTCTTCCTCCGAGGGGTGGCGGGGTAGAAAACGACCACAGCCGACTTGTGCTTGTCATGAGAGGCGACTAATCAGGGTGCGGTCGGGACCTGAAACTTGTTAGGACCTTCATCTCATTTTTCTTCCTTAACCTTATACTTTCTCGCCATCCTTTTTCTTTCCATTTTACCAGGTCCCATAGCATCTTCCTTCTATCTTTCATCGTCTGAGGCCAGGGTGGTGTTATTCATCCTATTGAGAGACTATCCTTGTTCATGAGTGGTGTCTCCGAATTGTGTGACTCTACAGGTTGCCCTTGTTAATGACGGTTTAGCGAACCATTCTCACTGGCCCAGCGGGCAAATCTAGGTGCGGAGCCCGTATCCACGTACATGTACACCCACGTAACACCACCTGGTGCTGTCCTAGCAGGAGTGGTTGTCAAGGCCGATCTGTCCTTGCACACAAACTTGCTGAGACAATGTGTTAGCACTGTACGGAGGAGGCTGGTGTAATCAATCACTAGTCCCCTGAAATTATACTAAGGGTGTTTTCCATAGTGAGGAGCCTGGGATGTTTTCTCATGTAGGGGAATAAAGCTGACCTCGCCCAGGAAGTATTTATTGTTCCTGGTTTACCCTGATATATGGTACTAGGGCAGTAATTGGCAGTGAATAGTTGCGACGGGTAACTTTTCCCATGTACTGCTTAGGTCTGTGGGAGGTAGGTCCCCTCTCTCAACGACACAAAACCGTGAGGTGTTTGAAGTACTGGCTTCTTTCAGAGAGAGTTCTCAGTAGGGGAGGCTTTAACCATGGCTTCTAAAAGCACTCCACAGGGTAGCTCTCTCAACTGCCAAAACGTGATAATGGTTCAGATCCAGTCAAACTATGGAACATAAAAATATATTATTTGTGGGAAATTACTATTAATGAAATTAAGAGTTCGAAAGTGTTTGGTACTATTATAAAACTACTAATTTTTCGGCACAGAGCAGTATTAACATTTATTATTTTCAATGACAAAATTAAAGTTTAGATCTACACATACCTTTTGTTTAGTTCGAAAATATTTTGCAATTTTCTGTTATGCCTAACGTAAAACCTTCATTTCTACAGAGTAAATCATGATTGACTTACACAACTGTTTCTCAGTACCCCATAAATACCTAAAGTAAAAAAAAAATAACAATTTTCTATACACATTGTGCTTACTAAACTGTTTAACAAATGTATAAAATATGTACACAATTTTTTTATTCTTACCATCTTAACAAGCAGGATTGCTTTGTAGGTGTTTATATGTAACCCAGTGATCGAAGCATAACTATTTAGCCACAGCAGATTACTTAAAGCGTTTGCATACCGAGTGTTAGTGCACAATTGACTTATCCAAAGAGTTCTGAATTACTTTATATTTTAACGCTAATTTGACTGTCACTTGCTGTGTGTTTATTGTGACAGTTGAATTAAAATGGATATTTTGTTCGGGAGGTTTCAGCTATGGTCATAATTGTTCTACAGTAAAAGTTAAGCCCTATAATGTAGAAGCAAAGTAATGCGAAAAGCAGGAGTGAGGAGAGTACCCCGAGAAAACCCGCCCAACGGAAACACCCACCACGTCTCCCACAAGCATAAAATCAGGAATGTAACCTCGATCATGATTTGAGAGATGTGGTCTGACTACTAAATCGCCGCAGCTCATGTTCAAAGAAAATGTCAAATGCAATCTTGTTGGGGAGTGATGCTGTCTACCAGTACAACACAAGGTCACTGATATCAACTCGTCGGCCACACAGTGCAGTCTGATGACCTCTCCGACCACACTAGAGGTCAGCACGATAATGTAATTACCACACGCTGCCTTTGAAGCGCAGTTACTGCTCTCCAGTGTTCTACGAGCTGTGCTTCTTGCCTTCAGAAACTTAGATTCGTGCTGCATCACCTGCGAGGTAAGCCATCATCTACTGCAGTTAAGTAAGTTTACTAAGGTCTGCTATAATAAGTCATGGGGTTAGCCGGGACACGACCAACTCTTCATCTTAATGCATACGAATTTTAACCCAAGCAATGGTTTTTAAGAATTCAGTAAGTCAGGACAGTGGCTTCTCTACCAATTCCTAGTTACACACATGAGCCGAGTAGTTGGTGTTAGCAGATTAAACTGGCCAATTGGCGCTATGAAAGATCAACGATATGAAAGTGTTCAAAATATCGAAGAATGACGTGCTAAACGAATATTGGATCCAATTTAAATAAAATAATGTATAAAATTGTGCTGTGGTCGTCGTATTAAGTAAAATACATTCCAAATTAATAAAATATGTCGGTTTCTTTCTCCTACACCTTAACATCCTGTATTCATGACAATGTGTGGTCATAACCTGACGATTCAAAATTCAGGGCATGCGACTGAACTAACCAACCTAATCGGACTCGTTAACCACTAGAAACAGCTTTCACCTATGTGTCCAAATTTAATTAATCTCTGTGTCAAGTCTAACCGCCAGTAATCACACATTTAGTAAATATTTTACTATGCGAAACGACAGCACAATGCATTTATATTGTACTTTACTAGTATATTACATAATAATGGTGAGCGAGCTACTTTTCGATATTTTCAACACCATGCATATTGTTTTACTCCAGTGTTTTTGTCAACTGTTTTAACTGTTTCTGCTAACAGCAACTTACCGCGCTCTCGAGCAAGGTCAACAATGAAGCCGATGGAGAAGCTGTTCTCATCTCTGAAGTATTTGGAAACTAGACTCGTATAACTGTTTGAAGGCCTCAAGCTGGAATTTTGCCTGTTATACTTATTATAAATCCAATTTATCAAACAGATGGAAAGCCTTAGTCAAATATTTCGAAACAAGAAATTTGCTTTGGATGAAAAAAGATATTTCAAAATAGGATGTATATTAACTGTACTTACTATTTCTTGAGGTGAAGCCTGGTGCAAATGTCTCTGTTATTCTCCCCTCCAAACCATGTAATTATTTCACTCAAGGTAAAATGGCACTGAATTATCTCACTTAAACAGTTTCTTAAACAATCATGTTTATTTTAGAGTAGTCTCTGAAAATGTAAGTGTTTTTTTTTACTTAAATGACTACAGTGAATACTGGTAGTACTTACAAGAAAATAAACAATTACCCGACGTGACACAATATTGACCCGTTTTTTTATTGTTCATACACTCACTTGCAAGTAGCTCGCACATTTGCACGACACATCCGTGTGAAGTTGACACATGAGCATTAAAATAGCTAATTTGCTACTGCAGCTATGTTTCCATGTGCAAGTAATTATCCATGCTCATGGTGGTAATGGTATAGCCAGGTGTTTGTCACCTTATTATATAAGTAGTAATTACAATTACAAGCATACGAACAGTACCATATTCTAAAACTGAATATGGGTAAAACCCTGTGTCAACTTAGTAAAACTTGTTATAATAACACAAAAATTGCCTTTCGACACCATTAAATTACGATGTAACAGAGCAGGTTGGGAAGGAACAGGGTAGTAATGTTGAAGACCTGGCTCTTTTATTTTTCTTTCTTTGCATAATTTGTTACTGGTTGATTTTAAATGAGTCAGTTATTTTATTTACAACAAATTTATGTAATGAACTGCATTAATAATATATTCAATAATATTTAGTTTTGAAATTTGAAATCTTGATAAACAATAAATCTGAACTTTTCTTCCCATGTTGGCAACATAGCTCAGATATATGCTATTTACCTAACAAGTCCTGTACATAGGTTCTAATCATCCTCATTTAAGTACTTTACTAACGCGCCTAAATTATTAATTTTAAGTTTTTTTAAGCCATCGCCATACATAAGTAATAATACAATGTCCTGGGTATTCTATAAGTATCTCTGTGTATTATTTTGTTTAAACAAATCACATCTATAAAAACTGTCCAATTTGTCAGTTCAATAATTAATATTTAAATTAAAAACTTTTTTTATTTTCTGCGCGAGATTAAGGTTAAGTTCATCCACCCAGTAGTTAATGTAATTCAACGATTAGTGTTTCCATAGTACAGTGCCATAAAAGTATACATTTGCTGAAAACGAAAGCATACTAATTTATACAATTAAATATATCGCACATCGTGCTTCCCAGTATTACAAACACAATAAATAAAACTACCCAGTTTTAGAAAAATGTAATAAATTATGAAGCATTAGCACATTTAGTCGCTGGTAATATACTGCAAAATGTGTGCAACGATAATTTTACTGACTGTACCAAGAGAACTGTACTTCAATTTCACCAGTAGCTGAAACCTCCAACTGTTACGACAGTAAGTTATTAGTACTATAATTAACATGCCAGTACACATTTATCAATTATTAAATACAACTGGAACAAGCTTAATATTTTGTATAAATGATAACAGGAAGCATGAAGATAAGATTTAATTAGCTGTGTGGTTTACACACACTACAATATATGCGGTTCTTTAGTTTAAAAGCTTTGTGTCATGAAAACCGTCATTGCAGGAATTTACCTGTCGTGGATTGGTGCTTCTTTCAGTTAGCACAATTAAACAAATGGTAAAATATGGCCTTACATAGCAAATCTATGCAACACAATATACATCCTTTAGTTTACTCACTGGTGCAAACACAATTGTCCTGCATCCGTTTATCTAAAAACAAAAAAAGTCTTGATTTGCCCCAATCCGCAACGTTTATTTCCATACTGCAGGGAGTAATAATAGAAATGTTGCTATATATATACCGAGAAATGCCGTATTGAAAGCATATGTGACGGCCACGATGGAAGAACCTAGGTTTTCCAGGAAACGGCTTTCAAAGGCTGGTGAACCGCCGGTAGGAGCGAGTTCTTGTGAAGGTATATTTTAGGATATAATAGAAGTTAAACTCGACGAAATTGAAAACATATACTATATTGAACAGTCTAATGGCTGAATTACTTGAAACATGAAGTTATGGGGCATTTGAAACCTCAACTGAAACATTCGTAACCCAGTTGGGAAACTTAAAACTTGGGAGAGTAGACTAGATGACTTGAATTTTGAAGTAAGTTTAAAAGTTTAAGTAAACGAACAAATGCCTCAAAATATATGACTTGTATGAATAATTCCAAACCATCATTGCCACCAGGAGCATAATCCACCACCATATCTGTCTCTAACACATCAGGAGCAGGTTTACGAGGTGGTATAGGGCTGTTCGATATCAGAAATTTTGATATCGATATTAAATTCTACTGCATACTCGGTATTTTCGATATACCTATATCGTAAACTTTAGGTATATCGATAACACTGTAACGTTTCGGTATATCGATAATACCGAAATTTTAGCGGTATATCGATATCATACTTTTTCGGTATATTGATAATTTCGTACCTTTTCGGTACATAAATATGCCCATAACGATTTTATATCAACTTTTCAATCTCGGTTTTTCATAGATTTTTATTTTTCTGTATAGGTTTGTTATAGTATTTATCAACATCCATATTTTTTTAATTTAATAAAATATTTGTGCCATTAACTCGATATAGCTTTGTTAAAAGTTTGTATTAAATATCGATAGTACTATACTTGTAGGTTTAGAAATGCACTCTACTTGCAGATTCACATTTATAAACACAAGCAAACAAGTGACACAATTTTAATGATTTGTGTAAGTAACACCCCACTTAATGTGTTCCAGACAACGAATATACACATCCTCATAAACATTCACAATACAGTAACGGCACAGATGGCTTTAAAATATATCAATAAACGCAAGTGTGCGAATTCCTTTCCCCTTCGTTGATTGTTTATGAAAAAAAACACCACCTAAAAACTGAAAACATTTTCCAGTTTATTAAGGTAGAATAAAGACTACGAAATCCCATTTCTACTTTAACCAAGTCATTAGTTTGGCAAATGGCTGGATAACGTATTCCGGGATATATTTCCCACGATTTGAACTCTTTGCTGCTAGTTTATCACTGACAATTTTTGAAGGGTACCAGGTTAAATCGATCGAGGCCAAAGATGGAGAATACCGAAACCTGAAGTTTTGAATGTAATCTGCCAAGTATTTCATTACTCCGTGCACGATTTCCATAAACATCTGCAACTGCACGGTTCAGTATGCAAGAGGCCTCCCTACCTGTACTTCAAATGCGTTACAGGGAGTAACGACTATTCTTTTTTTTGACGAAACTACTTAACGCGCATTGTATTTGTACATCTACGAAAAGAAGGCGCACTTCAATCTAAGTCGCTATAGTTTTAAAAATTCGGCGCATTTATTCAAAACATTTTCTAACCCCTCAAAATAGCCAACAATGGGTTATCCAGAATGCTGTATCTGTAAATTTAACAACCAGGTTCGAAAAATACAACTATAGAAACAAGTGTTAGATTTTGAACCTTGCTGGCCACAAATAAAATTGTGTGAAAGGTGTGTTTATGTGTATGAGGCGAAAATCGATGAGGCACTACGAGCGACGTCAGCTGGCACATGAATTGTGATATCGTCTTAATGACCATAGTCGAAAACGCGCGGCAGTGTTCCCGCCATAACAATTTTACCGTGGCGGTGATCCAAACACTTTATTGAACGCGTCACTGTAGCAAAAAGGACTTCAATTTCGAACAATCTGACACATATGTCTTGAACAACAACCGCGTGAATAAGCCGATTTTAGCCAAGTTTGAGGGCTTTAAAATAATGTTTCCAATGTGCATAATGTCTGGAAAGTCACATTCACAAGTAGTCTGAAGTGTTTTTTCTTTTCTTAGTTAAGCATTGTGGACGTACGTTTAATGGTCTCTGAGAAAAAACGCAACCCCTAACACACTACACACAGTTCGAGCGCCAACCAGGCGACCGCCTTAAGGGGCCTCCCCAGATAGGCGTGTTTGTGCGTATGAGTCAGGAGGGTAATTTTGCCGTTGACCGTCGTATGTAATGTATTATCGCCTCTCCGCGCAGCTACTTAGTTGGCGTACAGTGCTTTACTACTGTCCTTTTTCCTATGAGACTTTAAGCGGTGACCACATTATTTTATTTGTGGCCAGTAAAGTTTAAAGTCTAACGCTTGTATCTACAGTTGTGTTTTTCGAAATCGGTTGTTATTTCTACAGATACAGCAGTCTGAAAAACCCAACGTTGGTAATTTTGAGGGGTTAAAAAATGTTTTAATTAAACGCGCCGAAATTTTGAAACTATAGCAACATAGTTTGAAGTGCGTCTTCTTTAAGTAGATACACAAATGCAATGCGTGTCGAGTAGATTCGTCAAAAAAAAAGTCGCGACTCTCTGCAACGCATTTCAAGCATAGGTAGGGAGGCCCTTATTAAATAAATGGATGCGGTGGCCGAAGAGTAAGACCATTCGCATCTCACCAAGACGATCCGGGTTTGATTCCCAGTGGGGTCGACTCCGAATTATTGCGTATAGGACCGCACATCACACATCATGATTTTAGCTGATGATATGGTATGTAATTTCACATCAGAATTAACGACAATTATGATGGTTATAACTGACATAGAGTATTATTATTTTTACATTGTTTGCATCTTCCTGTGGTTTCACTTTCTTTGATATCAATGTATTCCAAAGGCTAAACTACGTAACTTCTCTTTTTTTTTCGGTTGCTCAAAATTAATCCCTACACGGATAATGAACCACCCGGCTTGACTCAGTGAGTGACACTAGCATCTCTCTCTCTCTACATATATATATATATATATATATATAGAGAGAGAGAGAGATATCAATAGAGATGGCGTAAGATAATGGCCTGGCTCAGATGTAGCGAAAAATTTCGAGAATCTGAGATAACAATATGACCTTCGTTCCCACGGTATGTTGCTGTACTGCACGTGTTGTTGACTACATAAGGTAGCTGATCTGTTATCAGTGTAGACTATATGTGCTTATGAAAATTCAGTCGCTTTAGTAGAGTAGGTCATCTCAGTCACGTGAACAGTTTTTCTCGATTACCAAAATTCCATAACACCTGCAGTACTATTTAAGTTTTCGATTTCATAAGCGCCTTATAGGAGACACATGGCCGCTATCCGTGCATGCTGAGTAGTGATGAAAAATAAGTATTATTATTCACTGAGGAAAATTCAAAACTGAAAATGGATAAACATGTTTGAAAACTTCAAATGTCGTAACTACACAAGATTGGCAAGATGGCGCCGGGTACAGTAGAAACTTCGTGTAGTGCTACAAAAATTCAAGTAATTTCAGATCACAAATGTGGTAAATGTAAGCGAAAAGTGAGAAACGGTGTCCACTGTAATTCGTGTGATAGATGGTATCACTTTCAAAAGTGTAGTAATGTCAGCGAAGAAAATATTCCAGAAAACGAGTGGCAGTGCTCAGAGTGCGAGTGCGGTAAAAATGGTGGGAACCACATGGGTGAAAATGAGTTCACAAAAGAACTCGTTGAAACGATAAAAAACCTTAGTAATGAAAATAAATCTCTACAAGAAATCGTGAATCTTCTACATTCAGAAATTAAAACCTTGCTAGAGAAGATTAATGGCGGAGAAACACACAGTGAAATCATCTAACCGGATATGAAAACATGGGCGGAGGTAACACTAAGTGGGACCTCAAGACTAAGTCTCGTCCAAAAAGTAAGCCTGAAAATCAGAAATTTGACTTACCAACAGAAAACCGATTTTGTGTGTTAGTGGGTAAAGAGGAAGAGTCCGTTGAAAGTAGGCCACAAAATGAAACCAAAACATATGCCACCTCCCATAAAAAGAAAAAATCTGCCGGTAGGATCCATTCTGTTTACAGACAGTCATGGACGAAACTTGGGCAGCTCGGTATCTGACGAACTATGCGAACACGAAGTGTCAGCAGATGTGAAACCCGGTGCGCCAATGAGAGAAGTTGCAAGGGAAATTAAGAACTATAGCAAAAATTTTAATGATAGCATAATGACACAGTTGTGATAATGGGGGGGTGCTAACGATGTTTATAGGAATGAGAGTGCAAAAGCCCTATTGTCTTTAAAAGAAAACCTAGCAGTCCTAACTCATACAAATGTAATTGTTATAGATGTGCCACACAGGTCTGATTTGGCTGATTTCTCGTGTGTAAACAAAGAAGTCGAAGTCATAAACAGTAAGATACATAAACTCTGTTATCACTTTCCCAATGTAACAGTTATCAAAACAGTGTACTTAGTAGAGAAAATTATACGAGGCATGGTTTGCACCTAAATGGTATAGGGAAAAGAAGCCTTGCACAAAAAGTCAAATCTGCAATACTTAGTAATAAGCCTGTAAAAATTGGGACAATAGAAATTGGGCCACAGGGAAACATCTAAAGCTTGCCGATTCTTCTCTCTTCGTACGACCTAAACAGAGTAATCGGCAAGCAACTGAAGTACTGTCTGAGTTATTACTTGAGGTATCAAGTCTTTGTAAACATAATGACAGTAAAAACTCATCTAAGAGTTCTTTTAATATCATGCATTAAAATGTGTGTAGTTTTTTCAATAAAAAGTTACTATTACAATCTGAACTATTAGCATCTTGTGTTGATGTAATATGCATTACAGAACATTGGTTGACTACAGATAACATTGGTTATTGTAATATTGATGATTACATTTTATCTGCCAGTTATTGTAGGGAAAAGACAAGAGGTGGCGGTGTATGCTTATTTGTAAAAAAAAAGCATTTTCTTTCACTGAAATAGATGTTAGTGATGTGTGTCTTGAAAAAACATGTGAATGTTGTATCATGATGAAAAATTTAAATGTATGTGTAGCAGTCATATATAGATCGCCTTCCTCAAATGAGTACGAGAAATTTTTCTCAAGTATTGAGTCAATCTTCAAACCAATTTTTAATCGCAAAAAGTATCTGACCGTATGTGGTGACTTTAATATAGATTTCAGTACCAAAAATATCCACAGCGATAGGTTAATAGGTATTTTTAAATAATTTGACTTGACTATTTCTATAAAAGACCCTACCAGATACTCTAAATTTACAAGTAAATGTATAGACAATATTGTCACAAATATTAACTCTGTACATTATACTGCATCTAACACAGTAACAGCACTATCAGACCATTTGGGACAACATATTTCAGTCGATCTTAAACATATAACTTCAAAACCTGAAACAATACCTAAATATTGTCTTATGTACAAAAGGTGTTTTAATGTAGAAGGTATGGACATGTTGAACAACATACTGCATCACGAAGATTGGTCTGAAATGTACACAGAGCAGGACCCAAATACTTCATGGAATATATTCAGCAATATATTTACACAAAATTCAACAGTATATTCCCAAAAAAAAAATAAAGTCACATTAAATAATCATACCAATTGGATGACAAAAGGCCTATTTATATCTCAAAATAGACAAACTTCTCAAAAAGATAGCAGATACCAGCCAAAAAATAGTTGATAAAGTTAAATATAAAAAATACAGAAACGTATTTGATAAGACTGTAACAGCAGCTAAAAAGTTAAATAATGACAAAAAATTACGCACATCAAAAAACAAATCTAGAGACATGTGGAATATAAATAAAGAAATAAAAGAACAAGTACCAAAAAAAAAGACATCTCACTAAAAATTGATGAAATTGTGACCAATGATAAAATAAAAATTGCACATCATTTTAATGAATATTTTTTTACAATTGGATTAAAACTTCAAGCTACAAACAATTTAACTAAAAACAATCCCAATAAAACTGTACACTCTATCAAATCAAAATTGTGTGAACTGAGTAACGTAAATGAACAGTTAATTATTGATGTCATAAAAGGTTTGAAAAACAAAACATCAGTAGTATTGGATGAAATCCCAGTTAAAGTAATAAAACATTGTGCACACAGTATAAAGATTCCCCTTACTGTCATATTTATCAAATGTCTATTCCAGGGTATTTTTCCGGAAAGATTAAAATATTCAAAAACTATCCCGTTACACAAAAAGGGAGGGGAAACTGAGGTGGGGAATTATAGACCTATCTCCATCTTATTTGCATTCTCAAAAATTTTAGAAAAAATCATGTACATACAACTACTTAAATATCTAAATGATAATAACATTTTATCTCCAAATCAATTTGGTTTCCAACAAAAGAAATCAACTGAACAGGCCCTTTATTCCTTTGTTAATAATGCATTAATGGAACTGGATAAGAAAAAGGCTGTAGCTGGAATATTTGTCGACTTATCAAAAGCCTTCGATTGTGTTGACCACAAACCTTTAAGTGAAAAGATGGAAAACTATGGTATTAATGGTATAGCTCTAGATATGTTCAGGTCATACCTGTCAAATAGAATGCAACAGGTCTGTCTTTCTCAACAAAATAATAAAAACCATTACATTGAATATAAATCTAACTGTAAAGCTATTAAAGTAGGAGTTCCCCAAGGTTCCATTTTGGGGCCAGCACTATTTCTTGTCTATATAAATACCTTCCAAAGTTTGTAACATCAGGAAATGTAACCATGTTTGCTGATGATACCTCACTAATTATAAGTGAAAATAATGTGGGGGACTTAAAAATTAACATAAAAACAGCAATACATGACATGGAATCGTGGTTCAACTCAAACAAATTAGCACTTAACAATTCCAAATCGTCCATAATTATATTTTCATAAAACACTAAAGTCAAAAAAACAAACACAGAAAACTCCATTAGAGTCAATGATAAACTCTTGTCGGTGGTGAACAACACCAAACTTATTAGGCTTAACAATAGACAGAAATTTCAGCTGGAAAATGCACACAATGGTACTGTGTAATAGATTGAGTGCCTTATGTTTCGCTTTTTATTCAACTAAAAAAACCTGTTCATTGGATACTGTACGGACTCTGTATTTTGCAAATGTAAATTCCTTATTGGCATATGGAATAATATTTTGGGGAGCATCAAAGCACTGGAAAAGGGTATTCAAATTACAGAAAAAATTATTAGGATCATTACCAATGTAAAAGTCCCAACGTCCTGCAAACCTCACTTTAAAAACTAAAATATTTTAACAGTAGCCGGTCTATTTATCTATCATACAATTATCTTTGGCTTAACAAACATTAACTTTTTAACAAATCAAGATATACATTCACACAATACTAGACACAAAACGGATATACATTCAATCGCTCATAGAACAAATAAATTTAAACACAGTCCATATATAACAACTATCAAACATATAAACAAACTTCCTCCACAGTTACAAGATATACTAAAAAAAGAAAAGCTTTCTTGTTTTAAAATGCACTTTAAAAAATTTCTCATATGAAAGGTTCTTTATAATGTTGAGGAATACTGTTAAATTCACTTGTATTTGTAAAATGATCATTTGTATTATTGCGGTACTACATGTTATTGTACATTGTTTGTCACATTGTTACCACAAACTGTGGTTTTTACAATTGTAATTTCCTACGTACAGCTCATAACAAATATGTAGTTCCATTGGATTGTTATATATGTATATACATGTTTTATCTCATTATGTAACCATCTCACTTGTTTTTAAATTTGTAATTTGCTATGTATCACTTGACAACTCCAACACATTTGTTGTGTTATCAGGAGGCTAGTAAATTGAATTGAACTGAATATGTTAATTTCTATCGTAAATAGATTTTGATCTGAATGTAACATTTAGGTCTTCAGCGTTAGTGAGGGGTGAAAAGAGGTATGGAGCAGCATCGGAATGAAGAGGCGTGGGGAACGGGAGATCCCCGAGAAAACCCACCGACCAGTGACATCGTCCGACATTATTCCCACATACAAAATCCCGAGGAACAACCCGCCGAAGATCGAACCTGGATTGCCTTTGTGGGAGGAGAATGCTCTATCTACTGAGCCAACTGATATTATAACACTACAAGAGAAAGTCGATAATTACTGTACATCACTAAAGTTATGCTTGGCAGTTTGATATTCACAAATGCGTTAGTAAACCTGGGTGAAATAAAATTCACTTCTTGTACGGCATACAGCTGAAATACGATCTTCGGCTTTTTATGCTTCAAATTTTAAATCTCAAACCAAATATCCAATATTTTAAAGTATTTGCATGTTTATCGCCGATGTGGCATGGTTAATTAATATACAGTTATTAGTGGAATTGAAATTTCAGAGAAACCTGTAAATTGATGCATATTATTACATGAAATGAAATCAGAGAAAATAATGCGTATATAACTGACTAACGTAACGTGAGATTCGATTTACTTATGGTGAAAATAGACAGCGACAGTGATGTTACTAATTACTTTTATTATACCTTTCTCGTATTTAATACCACATATCGGCAAAATAAGTGAAGACGTAATTGGCTATCAAAAATATTGAATATTTACCAAACACAAATAATATCGTTCTTGCACAATAACGATACCGTACAATCATGATTTCAGTTATATAATTGTTTCGACCATAATGTTCTTTTCGGTAAAAATTTTAAATTTGATAACATAGTCAGGTCCAAAGACATTATCTATGAAATCGTCAGTTTCGATTAAACTGCAAATTTCGGAAGCATTGTCCATTTATATTTAAGTGTTTTCAATAAATCGTAAATATCAGTATACTGGTGGTTCAGAAAGTATCACGATATTGATTTATCTATACTTAGAAAATTATATATAGGTTACATTTTCGATTTCGATATTGGTAGTTATCGATATATTTATAGTTCTTGGTATATTTAATTACCGAAGTCGTTATCGGTATGTCAACATCGATATCTCGATGGTTTTGATAATATTGTTACATTATCAATATATTGTTAGTTATCTGTATGCTTAAATACCGAAATCATTTTCGGTATATTAGCGATATCGATATTTCGATAGTATCGTTACATTATAAATAAATCGTTACTTATCGGTACGTTTAAATACCAAAATCGTTTACGGTATACTATCGATATCATACTGAAAAAGAATTCGATATGATATCAATGTATCGGTTTATTTCGATAATATCGTAACAAAGATCTATAGATATTTAAACATTTACATACCTGTGACGTGAACCACCGTCCACGTTCCTATTCTAGACTGTTTGCTTTGCTGCCCTCCCGAGCGAAGGTCCTGCACTCGCGACCCGACGAGGCTACTCCAAGGGTTACACCATTCAGACCTGTAGCGAGTAACCTTTCACTCACGCTGGCATTGGGTGCAGCAGATAGGGAATATATTAATTAGTGGCCGCACCTGCTTTAATTAATGTATTTCCCAGGAATCCCTACGAGCGTGAGAGTCATGAGGCGTGTGTTCTGCGGTAGTGCCAACATAACACTTGCAGCTGCATCTGTTTTAGTTTTTAGTTTTCTACTGATGTCATTTATTTTGTACTTATTTTTCTTAATGAGTGTGTATTGTGTATATTATAATTTTAGTTGATATCTGTTCCTGTATGTAAGTTTTGGCGGGCAATGCTGCGCTACTAGAGCGCGTCCCGCCACTTTGTCGTCAGTCCTGCCCCCGGACATTCGAGGGAGCACATGTGCGGGAGGTTCGCTCCGTGACGCTATCTGTTGTCCGCTTGTGTCGTGGCTTGCGTGTATCTGTGTAATAGCAAAGCATGCATTAAAATCTGTATTAAAAGTATATACGTGCATACTTATTTTTATTTGATGTGCCACGGCCGCTTCATGTACAGTGCCGACAGTGTGATCTTGGCGTCGCCCTGGCCATAACAAGGGCGCAACGCATCGCTAGTCAGTACTACGCAACAGCGACGCTGCAGGGGGTAGCTACATGGCCGTCGACCATGCTCTGAGGTAAAAGAGTCTCTGCTCGAGTTTAGCCGAGTTCCTCACATTAGCGAAACTGGCACCTAAAGGGTTTTCTCCGCATCCTTCCCTGACAGTCTACTTATAATCGACCCCCTGCTTCCCCAAGTCGCGTCACCTGTTAGATTTTCCAATTTTGTTATCGATAATTAACGAGATATCGAACAGCCCTAGGTGATAAAGCGATAGCAGTATTACTGCTCGTAGAAGGAGCAGCAGAAGTACCGGGAGGTGTTGTTGAGTTTGTAGGACTATCCTGATGTATCCACTTTCGTAACCTGTTTAATAGGTGTTTATTGTCGGAGTTTCACAGAAGCAGGTTTGATGTAGAAGTTTCAAATTGGCGCAACACTGTGTCCCAACAGTCGTGGTCCGTATAGTCTGGACCTTTTGTGGCTCTTGTGCAACGAGAGAATCCTCTGTCTGTGTAGCCACATCGACAGTCTGGGTACAAGCATCCTTCATCGGTCGCCTCACTGGCGAATGTACCGTAAGTAACGGTAGGCCGAGACTCTTGTTGGGATATGAACCTCTTGTCTGCTTCGCCAACTGAAACTTCTTCAGTTGTTCTGATCGTCTCAATACTCTGCTTCTCTTGTAAAACAGGGCATTCTATCGATGACACTGTGTTTTTTTCCTTGACAGTTGACACATGTCAATGGTTTGCTGCATTTCTCTTTATCCAGCTGTACGGGTTCGGCACATTTTGTGATCTTCAATTGGCCGACGGATGGCTTATCTCTGGCAGTTCTTGCAGTGGAGTGGAGAAGGAATGAACTGTTTTACAAAGATATTCAGATAACCAATTTTCAGTGTTGCTGGACGGACTGTAACGTCAAACATTAGGAACAAAATAGCAACTGGAACTAGTACACCCTCAGATTTTTTTGTGACTCGGCGGACACGTGTGACATACTGTGCCCTACATTCCTGCAATAGTTCTGAATCTTCGACGTCGATTAGGTCGGGACACCAAATGACATCCTTGCTCGAATTCAGCGCGACATGGGGCATAACTTCAATGGGAAATTCTTTGTTGCTCTGTTGAAGGCCTTCAACAACTGCAGCCCATGTGACTGGGCAGCATTTGATGCCTCGATCAACAGCTATGTTCTGTTCTTAATTTTTTTTCCAGTCTTTGACATCTCCAGCAGCTCGAAGGGTAACACTTATTTGCAGGTGTGCCCTTGCAGACCTTTCACAACCAAAAAATTGAGAGTCAAAAACTAGTTTTAACAAATCACATCCAAATCACTATCCGAATCAAGTCCATTATCCCTCCGCTGTCTTCTTTAGCAGCTGTTGAGGGAGTTACCCTGTGGAATGCTGTTGGAAATCATGATGAAATGCTCCCCTACTGAGAACTGCCGGACTTTACCTGCCGTTCGGGGAGGAAGAAAAATAGAAGACAGCAATTCTAACACCGCACTGTTTGTGCCGTTGGGAGGGGGACCTACCTCCCACAGATCTAAGCAGTACATAGGA
Source organism: Medauroidea extradentata (assembly GCA_003012365.1). NCBI lineage: Eukaryota > Metazoa > Arthropoda > Insecta > Phasmatodea > Phasmatidae > Medauroidea > Medauroidea extradentata. Next base: position 17,153 of record PNEQ01058988.1, on the reverse strand, counting down.
GCAGCTAACCTTAGCAGCTATTCACATAAAATTACTGTCCCAATAGCACACCGTAGTGTACACTGGAACAAACCAAGGACATCCTGAGCGAGATAAGCTTTACCTGGGAAGACATCCCAGACACCCTACATAGAGAACACCCTTTGGTGTTATTCAGGGGACTTATCGATTAAACTGGTATCCCCTGTACAGCGGTAAAACGTCCTTCCAGCGGGTTTGGGTGCATGGGCAGGGCAACTATGACAACCCCTCCCACTGGTGGTGCTACATGGGTGTACATGAACGTGGATACGGGCACCACACCTATATTTGCCTGCTGGGCCAGTGAGAAGGGTTCGCTAAACCGTCACTAACAAAGACACCTGTAGGGTCACACAATTCGGAGGCAGCATTCATGAGCGAGGATAGGACCTCATTACAATTAGGAACACCACAGTGGCCTCAAACAATGAAAGATAGGAGGAAGATATGATGGGAACTGGTGAGTTGAAAAGAATAAAGGCATGAGACTGCAGAAAGAGAAGGAAGGAACACGATATGAAGGTCTGTTAAAGTTTCAGGTCCCGACTACACCCAGATTAGTCGCGTCTCACAAGCACGGGTTAGCTGTGGTGGTATTCTACCCTACCGTCATAATGGTGCTTGCTGTTCAAGATTTGTAGGGCCACGTACTGCGAGTAGCCAACTACATACATTGATGCCTTGCAACGTCACGACCCTATGTTTACTACACTGCTAAATATCTTAATGTTAAGCACTAACCAAAATGTTTAACTCACTCTACGTTTACTAGTAACCGTTGTTCCACTGACCATATCGTCTGCCACCCCCACATTTTGTAACATCAATCTTGTAACTCTCTGTATTAGTACAATGTTACCAAACTCGTGATAAAAAACATCCAGAAAGACATGGTGTGTCAGGACAGAGTGTGCTAACATTGGTGATAGATAGCAAAAAAAGTCAAATGTGTTACAATTATTCGAAAAGTTACTACCATGGGAGTAATGCTTCTCTGTACATCGATGTAAAAATAAATAGTTTTAAGGTAATGATATCGGTCGTCGATCATTCCTTTATTACTACGCGTTTCTTTAACTTTAATAAACGTAATTATATATTGATTTTTAGGGTATATGCACTCCTACTATATTCAATGTTTGGACAAAGTAGGAATATATAATTCATATAAACTAGGACGATGTGATAACTCCAGATTGTATATTGTTACCAGAACCGCTGCCATGAATGTTACTCCTGGAGTCATCGTAGTCTGCTTGTCGTTGTTCGTGACGTCTACTACTTGTACGAAGGAGGACGGGAAACAGGTAGGTTGCAGCTGACTAGACATGTTTATTACAGGTTACGATGTTTGCTGGGTATGGAGGCGTTAAAACAATAATCTGAGCGTGAAGAATGTCACCAGACTGGATTCTCGATCTACTAATAACCAGTTTAAATTCGAGTGAATAGATTATTTTCATTGCTGGTGAAGGATGATACGAGGTAAGGATCAGCATCGGAACGAAGCACGATTGAATACAAATTTGACAAAATCGAATTTATTACAATGAAAAATAAATTTGTTAACATACTCTGTTTAATATAATAACTGGACACCAATAGTTTACAAGTACCATAACCAAATGCTGAACGGACAACGAGAAAATAAAATTTTAATTTGAATAAAATGAAAAATCAAATATATGCGCAAACAAGGAATGTGACAAATAAACATTTATGGAACAGCATGTGCAGGATAACATTTAAAATGACAACCAGATCAAAAATATGCAAATAATTACATAAAACTCCCACACTATTGCTCGGTAATAAACAACCTCTAACCGACCATACATTTATATATGAACAAGTATTCAAAATACATAAGACTAAGCAAGAAATATTAAGGGTGCGTCTACCACAATTTTCATAACCATGTTTTTTTTTTATATTTGTACCAGTTTTTTTCTTGATTTAGACAAAATGTGACTAAATATTTCTCTTATAAAATTTTTTTATCTCGCATAATTTTTCTGTAATGGCTCGTTAAAGGCAACTCGCCGAACTAAGAAAATTCACAGTGAATAACGATGTCGTAGGCTACGAGTTCAGCTATGTTAAACTACAAAATTAAATGGTTTTGTATATTTTTTTATTTAAAGAGTTTTTTTAATGTAAATTTTAAATTTCAGCATTTTTGTTTGAATACAAAAAATTTTATTCTTTGATTTTATGTACGTGAAATTGTAGCATGCGACGTCTTCATCCACTGTGAATTTTTTTCAGTTAGGTCTAATAGTTGGTTTTAGTGTAGTTCTTAAAACGAAAACAAGCAAATTTTGACTTCAACAAGCCATTACGCGAAAACTATGAGAGGCAAAAAAATTTAATAAGAGCAAAATTTAGTCGCATTTTGTGTTTAAAATAAGAAAAGAAATATTTGGTACAAATAAAGAAAACATGGTGATGAAAATACCTGTATACGAACCACTAGGTTCCAACATACCTTAGCTGCACGTCCGGAAAATTAACCACAGGCACGCTTCCTCCTGATCGCCTAGCTAAAAATTTGTTATGCCGAGGCGGCGCTGCCTTACGTAGTACCAAGACAGGAAGGCCTTCCAGCCTGAGTACATCCGAGGGAAGTTCAAAATTACCCAATCACAATCGCCAAATACCTTCTTCTTAGGGGAACTGCAATACAGTAGCCTAGCACTGCTAGGCAGTTAAAATGAAGCCTATGAAGGCATTGGTCCTCTGACGTCATCACAGGGAGACTAAAGAGTTTATACAAGTTTTTGAAATACAAACACTGCAACATCTAGACGCCAAAACTTAATAACGTGCGATAGCCACAAAAATTACTGCATGCCAATATTTCAGCGGAACACCCCTCACATCTAGAGAAACAAACATGTCGCATGGACAATGGCCCTAAAACACACAATTACAATACTACAGGTCTCATGACTAACAGAGCATGGCATGCGGGTTTGATTATGTACTGTGAAATGCTGCATCGGACGTGCCTACCATCCAGATATATACAACTCGTCTTGTATTTATTTGCTAATAACAACTGCAGTGGCATTCCACAGCAACACGATCCTTCACTCAGGCAGTGCACAGTTAGCATCGTGTACTGTGAACTATAGCAAAGAAATGGTGCATTCTACAAACTATGTACATATTAAGAGCAATTATTCAAAATGTAATTTCTCCAAAAAATTAAAAATCGTTTTACAAACAATGCTGTGTAAAACATATCAATTAAATTAAATTGTGAAATGGTTTTTGGAGTAAAATTGCATACTTCCTGTTGGGAACGATATCTCAAAACATATGTTGTTAACAAAAGAGAATATATACACCACTTTGATTATTTCTCACAGGAATTCAATATATCCCTGTTGTAATATATACTGCAATGTAATGTTCTTTTTTTTTTAAAAACTGAATAGATCTATAAACTTTTGAAACTGAATTTACAGCTCTCAATACATGTTACTCTCATTCTGTCGCAAGATATAGCACCACTGTAGTCTATAAATATCTAACTGGTAAACTTTAAACATTTGCTGCCCTGTTTATCCATCATTTCCACTTAAACACACATATATGCACCCATAATAGATATATTCAACATTTTCATTTGTTTGTACAGTTCTAAGTTCGCCAGAGTGCGATGTAACGTAAACCTGCAACGCGCACTTCGCTGGGCACGGATTGCATCCTCGCACTCATCATTCCACCAGGGCACACGACTAAGCAGACGAGAGGATGATTTCGGAATGGTAACCTCTGCTGCCAACACCACTGCTGTAACAAAATGAGACAGCCACATCCACTTCACGAGGTTGGTCCGCAGTAAAGTGAAGTAACATTGTAGCATTCCCAATCTACCTTTTAAATTACCCAACATTAGAAACCTTGTTTATAATTTAAAACAACTGGGAAATGGTCACTGCCACATAGACCAGGTAGACACACTAATCAACATGGGTAAAGTGGGTGACCAACAATGGGCTGCAAAAAGGCAAATCGATACACAAAGTGGTGCCAGTATGTTTAGGTGTGTAGGAGCACCAGTGTCCAATAGGAAAAAAAGTTAGTACAGAGGAAGCAAGGGCTCTGCTACACAACCTCTGCCATCCCAATAGTAAGATGGCGACAGATCGCCTTCATGCTCTGCCTAGGGTTGTGGAGTGGAATTTTACTGCCGGAGACAGCTACAGGACAAGCTACATCAATCGATAAAATGATTGGAAAAAGTGTGACAAAGTGCTACTCTTACACCTGAGAGTCCAATGAGAGGTTTTCATGAAAGGGGTTCTCGAGAGCCTTAACTATGGCAATCTAAGACACATCTGAAGAGGTACTCTGGAAACGGAAGATTCTCAAGAAGGTTTACAGTTGGTTGACGGAGAAACTTATGGTGCTATGTCGTTACCTGCGTGTGACCCGGCGGCGTATGCGACTTTCTGGGAGAACCCGGGAGGAAGCTGTCGCGCTTTACAGGGTTTGCCATAACAAGCACTTCCTGCAGAATCTGAGAAACCATTCTAGCATCCCCGCGAACCTTTCTGGGGACAGGAGATAAAAAGGATCCTTAGGGAATAGTAGATCGGATGGTTTCAAGGAAGCAGATGATTTAAGATTACATATCTAATCCCAGGGGAGGTCACAGTGTGACAGACATAGTGGAAAGCACAGTAAGGCTGATGGATGTACTACTTCCTAGTGAATAGCAACAGCGCCAGAGGGCAGTCCTCCAAACAAACAAAAAAAACTGGCCCATTCTTCAGGGACGATTTGATGGAAGTGGTGAATGAGCTGAAGCTTAAGAGGACACCAGGATGTTTTTCCTTGAATGTTGTGCGTACTAACATATATAGCAAGTTTCCTAGAAAATTGTTTTCCAATTTCGGCGATGGAAAAAAATGTTTAATACTAGTAGACGAATTTTAGATTATGATTATTTTATGAATTTGAAATATGTCTCAAGTTTAATAATTCCTTTCGTTCTATTGTTTAAAGTAATTTCTACCGAACTCTATACTGTCTACTATTATTATTATACCACAGTAAAAATTAAAAAATATATATATACTAAACTGAAGAAAATAATTTTCCCTGCTTCCATACAGTTTAACATGTATTTCATACAACAATAATAATTGCAAAATGCTAAAAACTAATTAATTGAGTATACCATTGTTGCCTAATTTTTTTTAACTTCGACAAAAAAATGCAATATTATAAAAAATTTATAAAATCATGTTAACTTACTCCCGTTCTCCACTCAATAACCATTCAAAAATATTTAATAGCTAAATTTAAACCAAAAATAACTTTCAGACATTTCAACCCTCTCTCCTGAATCCCCTCCACTGATTCACAGCTTTAAGCCTTCTCTCACCGTCTTGCTCGTTATACTGACGAATAAAGGACGGTGCTTGGTGCAACGATTAGAACGCTCACCTCCCTCTCATACGATCAAGATCCGAATCCCGAAGGAAGGTATTCGTCTCCGACGGTTCAAATGTGGGAAGCATGATAACACATTCCAGTTGGCCTCGATTCTTCATTGTAGAGCTTCATATAATATAATTCTTCAGAGATAGGCAGATGTCTACTCGCACCATGGCTTCGGATATCATTCCGTATGTCAGGTATTTATTCACTTTTACTAACTATCAGTTCTTGTTGTTCGTAGGTGCGGAGCATGATCCTCGACCAGTATCGTATGATCATATCCATGCGCCAGATGAAGAAGTCATTCGGTGCAATTAAGGAAGTTCTTAAGTTATCCTCAGTACTTCAGCAGAGTCATGAAGTCTCATTGCTGAGGATGAACTGTGTGGTAAGTAACAACCCTCGTCTCTTACTGGAGCTGCCTCACAATCAGTTATTTTCAGCAGGTTAGCTTGCAAACAACTGTAGGGTAATACACCAGCACGCACGACTGCACAGTGTTTTAGGGCTCTGCCAATAAACATAAACGCCACAGACTTTAAAATGGGATTCACATATAGCAAGAAGGGTGTCGCGTTAAATCTCCTATGCAAACGTAATCGCAATACCAGACAATAATCGTTCTCAACAAGTTAATACACATCTGTAAAATTATATTATTTCTTGCTTCAGCATTAGTCGATAGCCCAGGTAGGTACCAAATGGTCATGACAGTATAAAATAAAATAGATTACGATAGAGAGTAGAAATTTGTTCAGAACATAATATGTAGGTATTTATCGTTGGTGAGATGTGACATCAGGCGAGCATCTAGCATGCAAAAAAGCTTAATAAATTAACATTTTATATTTCACTACAACAAACTTGAAGTGCATGGCACGTGATAACGCTATAGCAAGACTTCATCTGTGAGATTAGGTCAGTGATTGTGTTTATAACAGTATCTTCACAAATAACTGTTCTAAAACACAGTTTTTTAGGCAAGAGTAACTAGTATCTACAGATACAATGTTTAAATAATTTCGAATCATATTCCAATAAATACGGAGAAAATCATAAATACTGCTCTAAGGGTAAGGTCTACATCATTATATTATTACATTTGTACCAAATACTTTTTTTCATTCCAGACAAATTGTAACAAAATTTTGCTCTAATGAAATTATTTCTCATAGTTTTTGCAAAATGACTCCCCAATTATCAAAATTGTTTCGGTTTTATGTATGCCACTAAAACCAAATGACATACCAAACTAATAAAATTGTACAGTGAATAACGATGCAGTAGGCTGCAGGGTCGCCTATATAAAAACAGAAAATAAGATGATTTTGCACTGAAAAAAAATTGCCAAAATCTAAAATTTAAATTTAAAAACCTAATTTTTTTAGTACAAAAATATTTTCGTTTTATATATATATATATATATATATATCTTGTGGCCTACAGCATCGTTATTGACTGATTTTTTTTTGTTTGGTATGTCAGATGGTTTTAGTGTCGTACATGAAATCATAACATGTAAATTTTTACATTTAAGAGTCGTTACTCAAAAACTGCGAGCAATAAAAAAAATAATAAGAGCAAAATTTTATCACAATTTATGACTAAAATAAGAAAAATAACAGGACAAATATAAAATTATGACAATGAAAATTGTTTTACAGCATGCCCTTTAAGGTAAAGGAGTGGCAATATCACACAGTAGCACATATGAAGGGTGCCACTTCAGAATGTTGTAGGTGCCTCGTGATGAAAAAACCGTTTTGGTATATCAAAACGTTGCAAGTACCAAAATGCACATGAGCACTAAATGGGAGAGCGATACTAGAGCTCCAAGTGTTGCAAGCATTTCATGATAGATTTGCCACAGCCAAATGTTGTATGTACAATATCTCAGGTTAACTATGACCAAAACGTAAGTGCTAATCAAGTTGCGCTGTTGCATTTGGTACTTTTCAGTCATGGAGGAAGTTACAAGGAAAAAAGATAAAGGAAAATAAATGAAATTAAAAATAAACGAAACTCTGGGATGGAATATGTTAATGAAAAACATAATTTTGTACCTGCAAAAACACCACCAAAACAGGTTAGTATATCAAAATATTGTTACCTAAAATGATACTGCAAAGGTTAGTGAACAAAAACGAATAGAACTGTTATTATTTTGATAATGTGACAAGGACACTGATGAAGTATCTTATGTGATTATTTGCCTATTTTGTGTAAGTATTTATTTAAGCATGCATTGTGCCAATCGAATAGCATTTTATATGACGATCTTACTTATCAGTGTTACAATAAACATCGTCATTCATACTGAATACTACGCAAGTTAGGTTTTTACATAAATAACCTTAATTATATTGAACCTAAATACCCATGTACATGGTTTGTTTGCACACTAGCTGCTAGTGCATGTTTTCCTGTTTGTGTATAATCACTGAGACCAGGGTACAACTTTTTCATACTTTCTACGATGTTGGAAACTACAGTACACAGCAGGCGTACCTGAGAGGGTATATTCGGCCAACACTAATAGCACGACGAAGAAATGGTACGTATGGAGAAAATATTGAGGCAAGCCGGCGCCAGAGAAGTTTTAAATACATGTTGCCGCTGAGAGGAGGTTCAGAAGTGCAAGCCTGCAAGAAAACTTTCTGTGCAATATTTGGTGTAACTCCACATAGAGTGCAACTACTTGCTGATAAAATTATTGAAGGAAATGTTAGTGTGAGTGATAAGCGTGGGGAGTTTCGTCAAAAACATAATCATGCTTGGAAAGAGAAAATTCTAAACCACATTCGACGTGACTCTCCAAATAAAAGGTTTTTGTCATCAGACATAAACGTATCTAAAATGTACTGTGCCTTCATAGACGCATATGAAGATGATCACACACCACCACCAGTATCTTGTCAGTGGTATCACAAGATCGTCAAGACAAGAGTTTAAACTGATACATGTTCAAGCTGTGACTTATTAAAGACAAAAAATTGATGGAGCAGAAAACGAAGAGGAAAGAAGAATGTTAACGAACCAGTTAGAACTCCATCATCGGAAGGCTGAATCTGGCCAACAAGCAATGTCAAAAGATTCCCAATCAGCTAAATCAAACAATGAAATTTTAGTTATATAATTTGACATGCAGCAACAAATGTTTGTACCACAACTCACACATTCTCAGATGTATTATAGTCGGCAATTGCAGTCTGTAACCTTGGTATTCATGTGGAAAATACAAAACAAGGTATTATGAACATGTGGAGCAAGTATCAAGGCGGCCGTGGATCTGTGGAAGTTGCTAGCTGTTTGTATAACATTCTAACTGATGTTGTCAAAGTAGAACAGAACTATTTTGGTCATGCGATAGGGACTTTGCTGTTACAGAAAAAGCAAAGAAACTATCTTCACCACAAGATCCACGAGATCATCTAGAAATTGTTGGTAGAGCAAGAATCAGCACACATTTTCTTGTCTGCCTCCCATATTTTTTTTTTGACTGGAAGAAGTTAGCCCAAGAAAACCTTACTACTTCCAAACTGAAGATTTCACAGGAATGCGAAATTAAGGTTAGCAAACATGTAGGTGTTCGGTTTGGCCATTCACCTGTAAGCCCTTGGATCTACACTCATTACAAGACTTTAAGAACTGTCACGGTGTTTTCTCCAACACCGAGAAGTCTTTCAGATGCAAAGAAGACTGACATAAGGTCAATGCTTCCTTTTATGACAATACCTACTCAATAATTTTACTGGAACTTGATTGATGGCTAAAATGTCATGACTTTTCAGACTTTTCTAAAGTCAACAATAATGTGCAACTTAGGGCAATATCATAACCGGCCATTGTTAATAACAAGTTAAATGGCACATTCAACGTTTTGATAGTTATTCGTAGGCAATGAACACAAATATTTGGTTATATTGTCCCTTTTTTGCCCTAATGTATATAACTTGTAAGTAGGATAGTAGTCAATATTTTATTTAATTCAGAAAATAAATGTTGTGAAAGGTACTGACTTATTTTATGCTACAATTGGCACTTACAACATTTTGCATCACAGATCTTTTTTTTCGTCTCCTGCACAATTTGTAAAATGGTACTTTCGACCTAATGATGTGGCATCCTTCATATATGTAATCTGCTTGCAAATGGACAATATTGAGCGCGGTCAGGGTATAGAAGTATCTGCGCTCTATGGCCAACTCTCACTGGCTCAACAATTGCCTCGTCGCCTTCAAGCACACGGTGCCCAATGTCATACGTCCTACACTCGAGATCTTCTCTTAATGCCACAATCCCCATTCTATTGATCTTCCTAGAATTAATTTTTTGACCTCCAAAAAAAGAGAAGGTATCGTAAAACCGTCCTTCAGTGCTGTTGAAAATAGTGCGGTGAGGGACACCTGACGCAAAATTAAACTAGCTTTATTCAAAGCTGTACACGCAAAACTGACATTGGCTTCATAATTATTGGCAGCATTTCTACAGACGTCACCCACCACACTGCGCCAATCAGGCTAATATTAGTTCGACACATGTCTGTATTAGGTAGAACAGCTCGACGCACAGTGTGCAAAACGATCAATCTGGAGGGACAAAATCTATTTTTCCAACATTTTTTCCGGACCCCTCTTCACTAAGAAGTTATCGTGCAGACAGTGGAGCATCTAATAACGTGCGCTGCTGACAGTTTTAAACTGCAGCGTCAGCTCCAGGATACTGATAAGACAGCTAGTCTCGGAGGAGCTTGTATACACAAGCCAGTCATCGCGCGGAGCCCGGACTTTCTAGGCACGCTAAGGTCAGCCAGATTGTTATTTCCCTTTGATGTGGACAAGGAAACCATCTATTAAGGTCTGTACTTGTTATTTACCAGTAACATTGACTGAAAGTGGTTTTGAAATATTGAAAAAAACAATAATATCAAACCTCGTATGTCACAAAGTCAAAAGTACTGTTACGTAAAATTCATGTAGATTTTTAAAAAAATTATCCGTAATATACCAGCTCAAAATTTTTGCAGGATTTAACTTGACATTTATATTTTAATGTACCACTGTCAGTTTTTGCGCATACTTGCACGAATTTTAGTTTTAAATTTTTATCCTGTAAATGGAGCGAATTTCACGACAGGACATTTTTAACATTTGGACTCACAGTGACCATAAGACAAGACAAGATGATGTTAGCAATTTCGTAGTTAGGTTATGTGGTGTGGTAGATGTGCCGGAAAACATAAAACATATTTAAAATAACCATGTTAGGCTATTTTTAGTTAAACTGAGTGAGCGATGGAAACAAAGCAACCGACATTTTGACAGATTTGTGCAGAAAAATTCCTAGTGGCTTCAAGGGGAATTTAAACCACCGCAAGAACTGTTAGCAATAACTACACCTGCAAACAAACAATCGTATAGCACATCAGGACCTAGCACATCTCGACAAACTGGTGTTGGGCGGCCTACGAAGTTGTTCCAAGACAGCAGCAGTAGAAGTAAAAGAAGAAAAATTCAATATTTGTTAGAGTCACAGTCTCCTGAAGAGATTTCATTCGCTGCTGAAACACAGTTACAAGCTGCTGGGAAAAGGGATGCAGCTGATATTGTCAAAGAGTTATCAACTGCACCACCTCAACGAGCAACACAAATTAAGAAAGCAAGAGTGTTTGTTGAACAACCTTCTCCTTACAACAATGAGGAAGCTTTGGCTTTTTTTCTCGATGCACAGCTGACAACTCACCAATACAATCTAATACAGTCTCAAGCCAAACAGAGAAATTCTAACATCTACCCACCCTACTACATGATACAGAAGACAAAGAGGTTGTGTTACCCTCCTAAAGAAGCTGTAACTATTACTGAACTTAGTGCTGAAATAAAATTGCAAGCACTTCTTAACCACACAGTTGAACGAATTTTAATTGTTCAAGACGAACTTGTTGATCAGGTGCTGCCTGACTCTGACATTAAATCACTCACTTTAATTTGGAAGTGGGGTTGTGATGGGAGTTCACGCCATAGCACTTTTAAACAAAGATTTCACACACAAACAGGTGATGTTCCTAGTGATGAGTATCTTTCTGTCATATCATTCGTTCCTCTCCAGCTTCGCACAAATGATGCACACAGGCGAATATTTTGGCAGAATCCAAGACCTTCTTCTACTAGGTACTGCCGACCACTGAAATTGCTTTTTCAAAAGGAAACTGCAGCTTTAATCCAACATGAAATGAAGATCGTGCAGAAACAAATAAGTGACCTTGTGCCAACTAAAGTCACTATTAGTGACAGAGATGTAGACGTTTATCACACACTGGTCATGACAATGGTTGATGGGAAAGTATGCAATGCTCTGGCCAGAAATCAGTCATCCCAAAAGTGTTATATTTGTGGAGCATCCCCAAAAGATATAAACAAAGAAGAAAAAAATTCACAACGAATGTAGATCCTGCAGCATATGCATTTGGTCTGTCTACACTGCATGCATGGATGAGATGCTTTGAATGTTTGCTGCATATAGCCTACAGACTTAACATTAAAAAGTGGCAGGTTAGAAGAGCAAATGATAAATCTACTTTTGACGCAAGGGTGTTAATGAAAATCTTATTAACCGCTTCCGTGTTATCCTTGAAGCAGTATCAAGTGGCTATAGTGTCAATGTGCAAAAATTCAAGCAGTACGTAAGTGAAACCAGGAAGATGTATATGGACATATATCCATGGTTCTACATGCCAGTGACTGTTCACAAACTCTTGGTACACGGTCCGGACATAATTGAATCCTGTATCCTACCCATCGGACAACTATCTGAAGAGGCTCAAGAAGCACGGAATAAAGACTGCCGAAGATTCAGGGTAGCACACACAAGAAAAATATCGCGATGTGCCACAAATGAAGATCAGCTGTATCGATTGCTGATTTCCTCAGATCCAGATATTTCTTCCCTGAGAAAACCTATACAAAGGAAAACAGGAATGTTTTCATCTGAAGTTTTGTACTTGTTGTCAAGTCCGCCATATGAACCCACCACTTCTGATACACAACCACATAGTATAAGTAACACAGACAGTGATGAAAGTGATTAAATAATATGTTAAAATCATGACCTGTTTTCAAATAAGTAAATGTAAGTGAACATAATAAGCAATTTTGCATGTGTATATATCTTAACCAATACATTAACACTATTAATATTTATGACTAAAAATTAAAGTTTTTGTGCTCTTTGAAAACATGTTGACTTGTAATACTAAAGTTTGAGGGTACATCAAGTAAACAGTCCTTGTATTTGTGAATTATTTATAGGTAAATATTATCACCAAGGTTTTTGTACTCTGTCCATGTTAAGGTGGCAGCTAATTCATTTAAGTGAATGACAATAAAATTTCTGTACAGCATGCATTTAATTTGAATTGTTGAAAAATACAAGGTAACTGTGTTACGGCACAATCGAAATGCGAAGCATCCAGATATGATTCAACTACTTTGGTTTATTTCATTTGTAATTTTTATTCCTGCTGCCATCTTACAATGAACATAGTATAACACGCATAATGAGCAATTAATCGTTATACAGCTTTCAGAATACAAAAAAATAATAATGATGACATTACTAATTAGAGTACAATTTAAGTGTCTTTTTTATATCCGTCTGTGCAAAATATTTATTATAAATGTTAACATCAAGATATTTTAATACAAATCATATTAATTTAATTATAATGCTGTCTACCTACTAACCAAAATTTGATAATGGTGATATAAATGACTAGTACACAAGAAAAATGTGTTTGTATTGTGTACATATGCCAATATCGTTACAAACAAATGTGATATGTAAGTAATGGTCATGATGCTGTTCCCTTATTGAAAATTACTAAAAATTTGAATACATATTCAACGTTTTTGTATTTGTATTAACGTTGCTCTTAAAAAAAATGCAACTATATATATATATATATATATATATATATATATATATATATATATATATATATATATGGCATGCAGTTACCTACAGGTGGCTTATAGTACTGAAAGAAAAATAACTCAGAATGATGAAAATAATCATAATGGTGCTAGTAAAAACTTTTTATTTAAAATATTTTTGCATACACACCCTAAAACCAAGACTTTTAATGGAAGTGTAATATACAGTCAGTGATGTCACTGCTTTTACTTTATTAAGAAAAACAGTGAATTATATGAATAGTATTGGTAAATGTGTTTTCAACTGTAAAATATTTTTGCATAAATATTGCAGGCCAAATTTATTAGTTTTAATTTAATTTAAATAACATTATTGCAAAAAAAGTGTATGGCGATTGTAATAGTACGAGTTTTACCTATTAGTAACATTATTGTTTTTGTATTTGAAATATAAATTACAACCCACGTATGTAACAAGCATACAGCATGCCGTTAATTCTCATTCTGCTTTTAATTTACGGCAATAACTCTTAATGGAGCCACGGTTACGGTACGAGTAAAAGTTATTGCATTTTGTATTGTACATAAATATTCCAATCAAACAATTTTAATGCATATAAAATGCAGTTTATCCTATTTCAAGTCAGTTTAAAAAACTTTATTAGTTAAAACCGTTAACACAAATTGGGATTTTTAAAGAATATGAAATGCAATTGCAGTAAATAACATGTCCGATCGCTATTATAGAACTTTAAGAGCCAATCATGAGTTTTCAAACCCTAAAGCAACAGATAAAATGTTTTTATGGCAGGATTGCATTCCTGAATTTTGCCCCCCCCCCCCCCTTTTTCCAGATTGGTCATATTGCACACTGTGCGATGGGTAAAAGTAAACAATCCAATCACTTATCACCACGAAGCAGAGTTGCAGAAGCGCACGTAAAGCATTGAAACTAATATATTTTCGCGAAAATCAAAGTTCCTATTATTATTTAATATTTATACACAAAGAAATACAACACACGCGCACTAATCTGGCCATTTGTGGCAGCCTGTTGGGCCAGATCCGACAAATAGCCAAATACCCACAAAGCCAGATCGCACAAAAAACTATCCTTAGGCCTACCAGTTTGTCAAATTTCAAAGTGCAGTTTAGTGGAGAAGTAAATTAAATAAATCACAAGTAAAATTAATTACCTGCAGGTTACTTTCATTTGTTGTATGTGATTTTAGGTTGCTGAGCTTCACAGTCAGATGAACACAGTAAATGAATCTTATCGCCGAGAGCGATCCATGGTGAGTACACAAATAATTTTTACTGAGTGCATTTATCGAGCGTTTAATACATAAATAAAAACTCAGCAGCCACTTTGAATTTCCATGTTTTCGGATATGAATAAAGAAATTTTTTTGGAAATAAAATAATAAAAAGGCAATTCTAAATAACAGTTTCTGCAAATTTAACTAACATAATACACACTAAATCGAAATCTCTGAACAGCCACTGTAGCAACCAGAGAGTGTAGCATATTCTGAAGACACATGTCATAGTGGAAAACTTACCAGTGTAACTGAACATAATTTTACCCTGATATTTACAGATATTTTCAACTTTCCATTTGCAGAGCCGAATAATAAAGTAAATTAACGAATTAAGTTTTAAAAAAGTCAACTTCACGTTAAGGCCACAGGTCCCTATTTATGTTACTTTAGTAAGTTTAATTTTTTAAATCCTAAAAAGGGAGCATATATCACAAAACCGTTACATTTAAATTTTAGGAAGTTTGTACTACCGAGCTTAATTAAATTTTAGGAAGTTTGTACTACCGAGCTTAATTCTTTTGCATAACTCAATTTTTTTCTTAGAATTTTGGCTAGTTACCGGGTTTAAGGAAATTTAATTTAGTCGATAACTAACCAAAATTATATAAACTAAGCTACATAGTTCAAACAATGTCCAACATTTCTATTTAACGGTTTTGTGATATCTGCTCCATTTCAGGATTTAAAAAATTAAACACCCAAAATCTGTGTAAATAGGAATGTGTGGCCATAACTTCATGTATTGTTTCAAGAAGAAATGGGAGAAAATGTAAATGTATGGTCAAAGCTAGACAAGTTAAAGTAGCTCTGATAATATAATGTATGATCGGAACATAACGAGCGTGACCTAGACCAGGTAGGGTACATGCAATAAGGTCGATCCTTGCTCGCTCACCACTTGCCGTGTCACCTTTAAGAGCAAAATACTCAACTAGTCAATTAGCATAAATCATGTCGATTACCCCTTTTATACATAACCTAACGTATTTTCTGACATTTCATTATACAACTACCATTATGCTCAGAGAAAGCTATAAAACTAAATTGTTTTAACCATACAGTTACAGTGCTACATTGCAATATTTGTGTAAGCTAATGCATGTAAGAATTTTAAGCACCCAAGATTATTTCAAATACAATTTATAAGTTCATACAGTGGAATTTGTTCAGAGCATACACATTTTTTATGTAAATTGTAAAATTTTGCAAATATGTGGTGTGTTCTTAAATTACATATATATATTTTTTTTTAAGGTGAAGAAAGCAAATTACATATATATACATTTTTTTTAAAGGTGAAGAAACTAACAGAATCTAAAGCAGAGATAAGCAGTCAGCTGGAAGACAGCGAAAAACAGGTGATTCACAACTGCATATAGGAGACTGAAGTTAATCTATAAAAAATTATCCAGTTAAGTAGAACAAATAGTGTAACAACTATCACTCATCATGTTCAACTGTTTTCATATCTTCTGTATTCAAGATTTTAGCCATATTTTTTTAAAGATGGCATAGCTAACTACTGAAACGATTAATGTCCATAATAACTCAATAAAGAATAATGTACTGTAAACAGTAAGGTCTTGTAACTGTATGTCCGTGTGTGTGTGTATGTGAGCGCACGTGTGTGCATGCATTCGTGCGTACGTATGTGCGTGAAATATAATACTACAATATGGCATTGGCACTGATCTTGCGTAAGGATGCTAAATTTCTACTCAATCTGATACCAACAAGTGGTTGAAAAATGTTTGCGAATTTTGAAACGGACAACTCAGTTATATACATACGAACACTGCCAAGTTAAATAAAAGCTTCTGAAATCAACGAATCTGTTTCTTGTGAGTATTATTAAAGTATTTGACATTTTTTTACTAATAAGGATCTTTCACAGTAAATTGAGCCAGTAGGAAAGTAACATCGCTGGACATATGTGGCACAAACATATTTTTTAATGCATCCTGAGATCAGAGCAATACACGATTGTACACGAGCCATGGGAAATTAACGTTAGAAAATAATATATCTTGTAATACGGCAAACATACATTAATATGTCCCAACAAATGCAAATATATATTTATCATATACTTCTTTAGACGTAGCTGTTGATACTCGATAAAACTATGACACGGACTAAAGTATCCTAATTGAAATGATTATATAAGCACACTTGGACTGAAGCGACCTTATATCTAATAAAACTTATGTACATGTTATGCTGAGAACATAAATTTCACTAATTTCGTTATTCTTTTTAGGTTCAAGAATTACGAGAAGGACTGTCGGCAAAAACAGAGGAAAACGAGCAGAGCTCATTAAAGGTATGAGAAATAAACTTGATGGTGCGACTCACTTTACAATATAAACTGAATGTGTAGCGATGTAGCCTATAAGGTGGCTCTCTATAAAGGCTACATTTG
>PNEQ01058987.1:0-39547 GCA_003012365.1 Medauroidea extradentata | reverse complement strand
ACTGACTAAAACACTACTTTATACTTCACTGCATGTAACTTTCTCTGGTACGCACGCACGCTCGTTGCGACTGAACAAGTAACGCACTCTGTTGATTGCTTTGTGTTGCTATCTGCAAGCTTCTGCTATCTAGCGGAGAACGTGAGAACTAGCTTTGTCCGGTACTGGGGGCTGTCCGATACTGGGAGACACTCCCCTACACGCTCCACGTCCAGCTAACATTGTATGTATGTTACGTCAAGTAAACCTAGAATCATGTTAGAAAGGCTTGGGATTTGAACCTACGCACATAATATGGTGGTTATAACAGCCTAAGTAAAGTATCCGAGGAGTGCAAGAGGAGACTAACTATATCATTTGTTGCCACATTGTGTGTGTACATTTTCATTGCACATTTTGTGACAAACATTTTCGTACTTAATTTAGCGTTGTATGCTTATTACGAGATAATTTCTTGACACACGTACAATTTTATTTTTTAATATTTTTTATTAATTTTTATAACTTACTGCACATTTTTAAACAGAAAGTGTTAATTATTACTTTACAAATGTTTACACGGCTGGTTACCACGACAAAATTATAAACTTAATACTCAAATGATAATTTAGAAAGTAAGTTTACTACAACATACCAAATATAAGCAATATTGGCTTTAATCTTCACACAAGTATTGTTTAACATTTTAACTTTATTCACATGATTTTTATTGTAGAGTAGATTGTGTACTCACCGAGTAGATTCCGCCTTGAGAACTGGCAGGTGATATACAAGTTGACCTGTTGCATTGGCTGTTTCCTTCGAGAGATACCTCAGCTACAATCAATTTATTCGAAAAATTGTTTATTTCACACGGGTTTGGAAGAAGGTCAGCTGGAAATAAAGACATAACCATTTTGAAACGTAAATGTGCATCTAATTGAGCACTGCTGAAGAAAAATAACTCATCACATAACTTTAAAAATGTGACAGTATTAACATATTTACACATGGCTGTTATTATAATATCTAATCAAGTTCTGTAATACTGGCAGGCTTAATAAGTTTGGGAGATAAAGTTGAAAAATTTAACTGCCAAAAGTGTTTCAAAGTAATTATGATTTTTGCTACTTTTACAACTTCAGAGTAATAACGTAAATACAATAAAATGCATTGTTAGATATATGTAGTTAGTCTACCTTTACTTAATTAAATTGGTTGGTTTCTATTTTGAGTTGAATTGATTAGTTAATATGGTTTTATTACCTGCATACATGACTTAATGACATGTTCAATTAGGTGACCATAATACTAACAAAAAATTCAAAATTGTATTTTGCACATGGACAATGGGTGTTCTTAAAACATTTTTTCCCGCTAAATCTAAATATGCAATTATTTTTCCTCCATCAATTACAGCTTTTTGCAGTATGTACAGAAAGTATAAAATGAACTTTACGTTATATAGGTATACACTTACGATTTTAGTACCTTTTCATTGGAGGTTCCGAGCAGAACTTTTCTCACTTTTTTTAATATGCAATAAGGTAATTCACATTGTCACGATACGAGCAAGCTTTATGATTTCCAAAGATAATTTGTGCAACATTTGTTAATACTCTATGTAGGCTATATTTTAAACAGGGCTTAGCAAGTCCTTGAAATACTCATGTGAGAACAAAGCGCTTTGATTGTAGGTACATAAAATTCAATTCCTTTACTTTTGCATCACTGTTATGAGAATATTTTTGCTTTAGGAATATAATTCCTGATCCACCGCTATCAAAACATAAAGCCATTATTTTTAATGCTCCTAGCTTATAAAGCATTGGCGCGGGATAATCAAGTCAGAGGTAATAAATGACAGAATATTGCACACTTTTATGTTCAGAAAATACATACAGATTAATGATTTAGCTATTTCCGCTAGACATAATGATTTATCCTATCCCTACTTTCCTATACACCCAAAAAGCAGCAACACTTAAAATATCCAAACTGAAAAACCGGTCAGCCAAGAAATTAACTTCAAATTACAGCACACAGTCTAATGGTACTCGTACCGAACATTTTAAACAATATTTTAATGTTTTCCTATGACGCTTTCATATTGGTTGAAAAAGCAAACAACACAGAAGGATAAGTATTGTCATTATGCATGAGGACATTCTTCAGTCTGTTTGGTTTCAGAGTGGGCATATTTATACGCTTTGAAATTACATGCCCATTGATCCATCAATGCACAAACGTCATTGCAGAATACTGACGTATATTCTTCAAACAAGACTTGCTCAAATATTTTCCTGGAAATAGCGAATGAAAGACACTTTTTTGTTCCTATATGCAGGGGTTTTCAACGTATGCAACCAAAAGTCAGCTTTTTTTGGACAAGTTAAAATCATCAATAAGGTAATTTAAATAGTCTCGAGTTATCGCGTGAAGCTCACTAGAAGACATTGTTTCCGCAAAAATTTCTGCTCTATTTACTTCCCAAACTTTCATATCATGTTAATCTTGACAATCGTCTTCCACAGATGCATCTCCTAGGGTGTTGGAACAGATAAAACTTTACTGCAATGTCGGCCTTCGTAGCGTTGTTGGTTAGGCGCCGGTATACAGTGCGAGAGGTCCTGGGTTCGAATCATGGCTCAGGCATGGTTGTTTTGTAGACCCTTCATATCACTTCACCCACGTCGACTCTAGAGACCTATTTGTTAAAGACCCGTAAAATCTACTCACATCCCACTGTGGGGCACGGACCTCAGACGAAGACAAACCAGGATACTTTACTGTACAGTGGTTTTGAATTGACACAATTTCTTTTATGTTTGCAAGATGGAAATAATAGTGAAAATATAGATATTTTAGTTAAAATAACACTATTTGTACTAAAAATGTAATGTGGCAATTACTCATAGCCCAATCCATACGTCTTTTTAACAGGTTGAGCAGACACATTTTACAACCATTGGTGTCAAACTACATTCATAATTAAATTCAGCGTAAAGATTCTGCTACTCGAAACTCTTGTTCTAAATAACTACCACTTTCTCTAATATTTACTGCACAAATTTTGTGTTCATTTAATAATCGCCGTAACCGTCACTAAGAAAACATGGGTTCAAGAGAAAACTCAATTGTATATTTAAACTCAGCAGGAACAGACTTACTAGCAGAAGTCAAATTTATTGTTCACTGACCCAAAATGACCTTATAAATATAATATGTAACATAACAAATAGTTGTCTTATACTATAATATTTTGCAAGTGTAATTTTCAACATGACTATTGACCGTGCCTGATCATTGGTGATGCTATCATCCATCGCACATTACAATTTTAATCCACTCTTTTATTGAATTATTGAATGAAAGCTACTCACAGCAGAAAATGCATGCAACATTTCACACCTTTCGTGCAGGATATTTTCAGGCTTAGGCGTACCCACTTGTCCACAGCGTGGTTATTAAAGGTCAACATCACTAGGTAATTCAGATGTTCAGAGATTCAACCTGTATTAAGGGATGTTATCAGCACTATGCTGACATCATTTTGGCGGAAACCCATTAAAAATCTAAATTTCATTCACAGTCAAATATTGGTTTACGTTGACGGGACTGTAAATGATATATCATATGTAATTTAACGTATGCGGGGACTTTCTCGGGGATGTACTGTTTTTTGCCCCATAATTTGGGCGCTGCTTCACACTCATCTCACGTCAACCCTCACTAGCGCTGAAGACCTAGGTGTTAAATGCTGACCAAAAATTTATCTTCACTTACATAAATACAGGATGTCCAGAAACAGTCGAATAATGAGCACACACCCTGTATATGATATACGTATGTTTGTGCAGATGTATGTAACACATTTACAAAACATTTTTTTTCCAGTCCACCACAAAAAATTGGGCGAATGTGGAAATATTGTCCATACTTATGTTTGAAAATATCTTTATTGCTTTTACATCTCAAGAGTCTGGAGTAAGTTAAATATTTATGTAACCAAACCCTTGCAAATGACTGCATGAGAAAATGTAAAGCGTGGATTGAGGTCAGGCAGTCTTGTTGTGTCGAGCTACCACTAGAAAAAAATAAACAAACATAATTGTTTCTGCATTAATAAAATGTTAACAAATATAGCTAGCGCACGAGTAACTGCTCCGTACATATATTGTATACGGAAATTGAAGGGTTTGCGAAACACGCATGAATAACAAGAGAAACATAACATGAATACAACACTAACTTTTTAATTAGAACCCGATATAATTTCGAATTGTGTGGAATATTCTAGAAATTAAAAGGTGCCGATGGAGAAGGGCATTAAATGAAATATAATACGGCATGTAACGTGACATTTAATTTTCGAGAGAGTAAATAGAAGTCGGAAAACCTAAACTTGATGTAATGACATAGCAGAACATGATACGTATTTGATTAACTCTAGAAGTTATTGGTAGTGTTAAGGTGCTACTTTGAAAATTAAATTTATATCGCAGACATTATGCTGTGACAGAATACGAAACGAAAATTTTAAAAATTAGTGGATGCTTTGGTTGGCGAACATTTAAATATAAGATGGTGGATGACTTAAATAACCATTGAATTATACCTAGAAATAATCCAGAAATCAATGAAAGGCCTTTTTTTGAATTAAATCGAAGATGACAGTAGATGCGCTAAGTGAGTAAGAGCTTTTGATCAGCGCTTAGCATCGAGGTCTGCAGCGATGGTAAGGGGTGATGTGAAGTGCGTATGAAGCAGCGACGGAACGAAGGGGAATAAACGTGCTCAAAAATTAAATGCTACCTAGGAATTAAAATACAGCATGAGAGTACATTAAAAACTGAAACTGTAGCGCGGAATGAGAGATATTTAGTAATTAAGATTTAAGAGACTCAAAATAGAATGAGAGAGAATGAGAAAATTAAACCTAATGCTGTCATCGTAAATCATTCGTCTTAAAGCTATTAAAATTATTTCGTTTACATTTAATATTGTCACGATGCTAATTTTCGGGCATTTATTTATTAATTTTTTCTTCTCATCCATGCTCGAAATCGGTGGTAAAGTTATTTTGGTTTGTAATTTTAAAGAGTATTCAGTTCTTGGGAAGTCATTGCTTTGAATTTAGGATCGTGGAAATCTATAGTGTTCTCTGACAGTCTCTCATGAGACTTTCTTTAGTTCACTGTTCCTGGTTGCCGGCAGAGTTTGTTGCCACTGCAGTGTTAGTAGATTCCTTTGCGGGCAGTGTCCCGGTAGTGTGTGTAGGCCGATGGCCTTGTGTTAGGTATTAGGTAGGTGGGTGGGTGTGGGTGATGGATGTTTCTGTGTCGCCGGGCGGTCGCGCACTGTGGGTCCTTCTGGCACTTTCTGCATGCGGCGGCCTTCTCGGGGCACTGGACGCCTCTGTCAACACTCCCCCGCTCCCCTATCCCACATTACCAGCTGTTAGTAGGGCCGACGCATGAGCAAGAAGTGCACTACAGACACATTTCTGTCGTTCAGCTCTCAGACAGTCCTCCCACCCATGACATCAAACGCCGCTGACGAGTGAATGCCCTGTGGGACAGAGAGGGTAGATGTTGCGCCAAACTGGAATGGTCGCTGCTGACCATTCCAGGAAGGTAAATGATGGAAGGTTCTCGACTGCGCAATCAGTAGTTATAAAAACCTGCTGGCCATGTTTTGGCGGACTTCTTTTGTAGGGCTATGGCGTGAGACTTTTGGTTGAGGAATTTTTTCGTGGCGAGCTTTTTGAAGACTTTTTCTTTTGCAGACTTAGGTGAACATGGCGATGCCCCAATGGGCGAGGTGTAAGCCTAAGGGCTCGGGCTGCCAGATGGCAAGAGTTTAAGTTAAGTTTAGTCAGTTTTTTGTTTTACTATTATTTTTAATTTCGGGATACGTTTATTTATTACGGGATAATATGACTTTGTAGCCCTGAGATTGATGAGACTTCGCTGGAAACGAATATCAAAATGATGAGTATTCTTTCTTGTCATTATTTTATTGTTAATAATCATTAATTCCTCTTTAGTTTTTATCGTAATGGTCGTGGATACGTTGACGCATGTATTTGCTGTTGGCCAGTACAATCGCCATTTATTAAATGTTTAATAGTAATATAATGACCTCGGGATTGTTTTGTAATGCCAGAAACCACTTTACTGTGCAGTATCATTTTTTAATGTAATACCTGTATGTTCATCACATCCTAATAACATATATTCATAGTTTCGAGTTTTTAAACATTTTCCAACTTGTAATTTATTTCGAATAACCATAATATAAGTTATTTTTGTATGACATTAATTTTATTTTTATAATAAATGCCAATTATTTGAATTCATTCTTTTATTTCAAGTGGTGGAACTGTAGTCCTTTAACATTAATTGATAGCCCCTATTGCAGGACATATACCTTGATTAATTACTTTATTAATAGAAGATTATGGGTGACAAGCACATGCGCGATACAAGATAGGAGACACGGCCCGTGTTGGGATGTTAGTCTATGTTCGATCTTCAGTACCCCACTCGCAATAGATAGTTTGCCAAGCGAAAATTATTATTTTGTGTCTTTTAGTTTGTTGTGCTCTACCATACAATACTTTATGTAGCTATAGGTTACAAGGTGGAAATTCTGCCTTTAAAATTGTTTGTTTTTATTTTACTTAAGGAGCTACGTACCGTATGTGTTTATACCCCCTAGTGCTGTTTTGATAATTACAGAGTTTATTTTATCTTTATTGCTTATCGTTATGGTTAAGTCAAATACATGTTTTATTTACTTGTGGTGTTTATTTGCTTTCCACCTTGTAGGCTGGCATAGCTTAATAATTCAGATATACTTACATCCCCCAGTTTACATCTCATTTTACAGTCAACACTTTAGCTACAAACAAGGTGTAACATAACTATCAATGCAACGGCACTGGCTAACTCCACATCTGTTTAACTATGTATTATTTTTAACTTTATTTTACTATGACCCAATCTCCATCCTGACAAATTCATGGTGGGAGTCGCCGAGCATTATTTTAGGTGGCGACTTCCATCGCAACAATTTTGGTGTAGGCTTGCACATAGACTTGTTATTCTCCATCTTGTATTTTGCTGTGCTTAGTTTTTATTTTGGAGAATTAAGTTTTGTTTATTTCATGGTCACGTAATTTTATTTGGATTCACGGTGATGTAACGTAGCTTATTTTTTGTGAACGAGACGCACCTGCGTCGCAAAGACAGGCGTAAACATTCTAGCGGAGAGCATAGTAGTTAAGACGTAATGGTTGAAATGTGTGTCTATTGAGTGCACCAGTGGTTCCGTTAAGACGTATAGGTTAGTAGGGAATTGTGATGCTGCTAATTTCAATTTGTAGGTGTGGCGAGCGTGCGTGTTACTATTTTTATTTTACGTGAATTACGATTGTTAATTGCTTATGTATTTTGTTAATAGGAGGAAGGTTAACTCGTAAGAAATATCTTTACATGTAAGTTTTAAATGTAATTAGTTGTAAGTTAATGGTAAGTGTTAGGTTTTAATGTTCGTTTATTGTGAGGTATTAGGATTATTGTTTTTCAGCATTGTGGATTTGGTTAATGCTTCGTGACGAATTTATGTGTTTTGCGGCGATGAAGTTTAAAGATACAGGTGGTTGAATACGTTGTTTATTTTTGAGTTTATCATGGTAGCTGTTGCGTACAAGAGGGGCACAACAGACAGCGTTATAGCAGAAGCTTGACATTAATTGTGTTTACAAGGACGAGTTTTGGTTTCAACAGTGTTTACAGAAGATAATGAGTGAGGTGAAATAAAGTATGAGGAATAACAGTGTGGCACACTGTTGTTTTCGTGGTAAGGTCAAAGTTTCAGTGTTGTGGAATAAAAGTTCGTTAGTCTTCGTTGTTTAAAGTCTAGGCTACATCGGCAACAGCACACAAACAGCACAGACGCACGAAAGTTAAACGTGTGTTAATAGATAGCAACTACTACATGGACGCACAGCACACGCACAGGAAAATATTACATTGTCGGCGCACAAGAAGTTGACGAATTTTTAACTTTTCTGTGCGCCGTGTTCTGTGCGCAGACAATCAAGAAGCGTTGCGGATACCATGCTAGTATATTTAAATATTTACGAAGTTGTGTAAAAGTAATTATTTATTTTAATCGTTTATGCACGAAGAACAAAAACAAATATTAAGATTTTATTTAGTTACGAAAGCAGAGAATAAAGCAATTTAACACAGTAAATAGTCTCTCAAATAATTTCGGTCACTTCTGTGTTGTGTGCGAATGTAGTATGGTGTTCTGTGCTGTTGTGTGCTGCTGTGCTATTTGTGTGCTGCTGTGCTATTTGTGTGCTGTGACTGTGTTATTACGAATGTAGTCTAGGCTTAAGGGTTTTGTTGTTGTTTTTGTGAGGTTATGAAGGCATAGGGCCTACTGATCGTATCTGTGTTATTCTAGATAACTTGTTGTGTTAGGAATGTAGGATTATTAAGAGTAAGTTATAAGTAAAGTTCATGTAGGTTTAAGTTAAAAACATTAGTACTCATTTAAGTAATTTAAGGTAGGAAGAGTTCAGGCAGTACAGTAGTAAATAGTAGAGTATTTAAGTTTGGTTTTAAATAGTAGCAAGTCTAGAAAGAGAAGGTAAGTAAGTGAGTGATTAGTGTGCACATGGACTTCCAGCGAAATTAAAGAGGAAGCAGTGCAGTAATTTATTTTTATTTAATTTAATTTTGAAGGACTGCCATTTACAGCCTATATATTTTTTTTACTGTGGAGTGAGTGTTGGATGGTGTTCTCCAGCCACGCATGAGAAACCATTTCCAACTTGTGGGGTGAAGTGAACTGAGGTAATTTAACCTAGAAGAAGGCTGGGTGTGGGGACGCCTGCATCAGGAGTGAGAATGGTGTTCTATGGTCTCCAGGCCAATGGACTCTCACCAGAGAAGTGCTCATGGAGACAGGTTAAGGCACCTCCATGAGAAGGCAAGTGGATGTGTTTTTGCTGTGGTGGATAAATGTACAGTAAGTAAGGTAAGGTTAGGTCATGGAAGTGTTTATGTTTTGCATGAAACTCTATTAGGTAGGTATGTATTGTAGTTTTTTAATTGTAGATTGAGTGTTTCTTGACTATAGAATTGTAATTGCAATATTGGTCTGTGTCTTGAGGTGATGTTATGTTGCTTGTTGGAGGTACTAGATTGTTGTCAAGAGGTATTGTTGTCAGTGTTGTTTTGAAGTGGTTTGAGGTTAATCTGATTGGAGGCAGTTTATGGAAAATAGTTAATGTCGTTGAGGTTATTTTTGAGAGTTTTTGTCGGTGTTAGGTATAGGCCTACTCTGGAAGGATTTTAAGAAGTTGCCGAAGTTATTTATTGTCTAGTGGAATTTCTGAGTGGCAGTTTATTGAGTATTAAGAAATAAAGAAGTATTTGTTTTAGATTGTGTGTGTTGAATGTGTCTGGTGGTTAGAAGTTTTTGGTGAGGTTTTAGAGTTGCAGACCGGACTCTGGTGGACAAAATGTTTTGCATTGCACTCTGTGTCTTTGCTAACTTGTTTTTGTATTGTTATTTTTATTTGCCCTGTGAGAATGTGGCTCTACTAGACCCAAGAAGATTAAACTTTTTGTTTTATTGTTTGATTTTTTAAAATTTCATTGCAAGATGATAACATAGTCCTTGTGTGTTTTGTTTATGTTTATTTGTTGTGTAAACTAAAAGTTACAGTTGTTTTAAAGAAATTTTGGACAAGGATGTTACAAATTCGAGCGATGCGGCACCCTTGGGGAAGGATAGAGTACCCAGTATGCAGAAATGAAGATCCAGTATCCTGTGTATGAAGATGAAAATTCAAGTGGACAACAGATAGGGGACTACATCTACTGTTCTAATCGTCACTTCTAGGGGAAGGAAAAATTTAAAAGCTAAGTTGAAAACAGACAGTTAATTTTGTTTAAAAGAGATTTGTGACCATAATAACGATTATTTTCTGTAAGACTTTTCAGCTTGATGTCCAGTGAAGGAGACAAATCTGTTAATATAATGTAATGTAATGTTTATTTTTCAGCTGTACTAGGATTGTTTTAGTTAATTTCTATTTCAGGATGGTATAGGTGATCTCAGGACTACTGTGTAATTAATAATGTATTTTCTTAGAGGGGAAATTTTCATTTTGAGTTTTGTACTAATTGTAGGTTTGGATTTCTGTTTATTGAGAACTTTTCTTTTAAAGTAGTTAATTTGTGTGGCTAATGAGATGTGACTTCTGTAAGATTTCATAATTCGTGACTTGTGTGAGTTATATAATTTTAGAGGTTGAGTGTTTTGTTTTGTTAGCAATGAAGTTGTAGAGATAGTTGTATTTTTTCATGTAAATATAACAGTCATTAACAGTTTAAGACCTTTCAAAACTTAACAGTTAAATTTTTTAGTTTTGAAGAAGATTAATCATTTTAAATGATTAAATTCACTGAAAAATCAGTCAAATTAATGCAACTGAAAAACAGATAAATTAATAATTCTTGAATGTTACAATATAAACAAAAAGTAAGTTGCCAGTTTAAATTTTGGATTTCTGAATTTTTTTTTCTTTTGCATTCATTGTAAAAGTGTTTATTATTTTTGCCACGCGGCAGTTACCTGTTGGTGTTCGTTCTTCTGGTAGCCTATTTAAAATATTAATTTTTGAAAAATATGGGATGTAGGTAATTTGGTTTGTTAGGGAATTGTCTATAGGAGGTTTGCCTGGGGCATCCTCACCAATTTTTCCCTTCCAATTGGTTCGAAAGTCCACTTTGTCAACTGAAGATGTAGTTGGTTGCCAGTACTTCTTTATGAAGATGTTGGATAGACTGAACTTTTTGGCAAGGTGTTTGTTGTAAGAAGCAATTTGTTGAGGCCTTGATGGAACTTTTCAGCAGTAATTTTTTTTTAAGTGTTGGACTGTTTTGACCAACTGGTTCAGAGAAGGGTACAGAGGAGCAGAAGGTTCGTAAAGCGGTGTGGTGGGGTGAACTGTTGTCGTCGTAGTGAAGGTGTTATTACCCCCACCCCATTTTCGTGATGATGGTACACCAAGGGTGTGTATTTGAGGTGAAGATGTTGAAGTTTAATCTGTTGTTGATGAAGTAGATAAAGTCGTTGTGAGGTTTATGGAGTTTTTCGCTGTGGCATGGGGTTGGCCACTAGCGGCGTGTCTTCTTGTCTGGGGCAGTCAGCGCGCCGCCTCAAGAGTAAGGACACCAAGGGGTTCGGGCGTTGTATTACTGTTTGAAGAAGTATGAAGATTTCAGGAGTCAAGGAGCCGTGAAGAGGCTGAGTACCTGGTGGTGTGGCGAGAGAGGTCGCCACTGTGTGGAAGTCTGCGGGCTTCGTGAACCGATTTCATTCTATCTTCGTTGATAGGTTTTGGTCCAAATAGTTACTAACCTGTTTGTTAATCCTTTGTTTGTCGTTTGGGTGGGAAGTTGATACTTTTGCATGAACTAATAAATATTTGATGAATTATTTTAATAAGTTTTCTAGTAATTTTGTGTTAAGTGAGAATGTGTAAGATAATTTTGTTTTGCTTTGTGTTGAATTTATTTTGAGAATTTGAATTGAGAGGCCCCAGTAGTAACCACCACCTGCAATGTTAACTGGTGTAAAGGCATTTTGGTTAAAAGTTTTGTTGATGCGTGGCATGATTTTGTTTTAAAAAAAAGAAAATGGAGTGTAGTGACATTTGAACCAGTGTATCTTGACGAGGGAGAGTTTGGAGATGGCGGCTACTGACCTGAAACACTCCCATGATGTGCTTTGTCAAGAATACGAGATTGAACAGTGGAGGAGTCACATCTCATCGACTGCTTCTGTCATCAAGTGCACCACTTCAAAAAGAAATTTATGAAATTTATGTTGTACACCACACCACACTGTATATAAAACAGAAAATACTCTGTTAATGCATGAGTAATGGCTAACAGTCTTACCGTTCGAGTGGAGCAAAGATTGTTGCATTCACCCTGGTGTTAGCTCGTGATCCGCAGGCACCCGTACGAATAAATAATGATGCTGTAACATTTGTTAAATTTATTAATGGAATTGTTAACCAGAATATGTTTTATTTTATACTGAAATGTGTCGAGGGTGGCTTGCGAGGTTGCAAACTTTCGTGAGTCGTAGGTAGTGTCACAATGCTAATTTTAAGGCATTTATTAATTTTTGTTTTTCTTCTCATCCATACTCGAAATAAGTGGTAAAGTAATTTTGGTTTCTAATTTTAAAGAGTATTCAGTTTATGGGAAGCCTTTGCTTTGAATTTATGGTCGTGGAAATCTATAGTGTTCTCTGACAGACACTCATGAGTTTTTTTTGTTTAGTGTTCCTGGTAGCCAGCAGTGTTTGTTGCCACTTCAGTGCTAGTAGACTCCTTTGCGGGCAGTGTCCCAGTAGTGTGTGTAGGCCGATGGCCTTGTGTTAGGTTGTAGGTATCTGGGTGCGTGTGGTGATGGATGTTTCTGTGTCGCCGAGCAGTCGCGCACTGTGGGTCCTTCTGGCACTTTACATTTGCGACGGCCTTCCGTTGGCACTGGACGTCTCTGTCAACACTCCCTTGCTCCACTGTCCCACATTACCAGCTGTTAGTAGCGCCGACACATGGGCAAGAAGTGCACTACAGCACATTTCTGTCGTTCCGCTCTCAGACAGTCCCCCCACCAATGATGTCAAACATCGCTGACGAGTGAATGCCCTGTGGGACAGAGAGGGTAGATGTTGCGCCAATCTGGAGTGGTCGCTGCTGACCATTCCAGGAAGGTAAATCATGGAAGGTTCTCGACTGCGCAACCAGTAGTTATAAATACCTGCCAGCCATGTTTTGGCGGACTTCTTTTGTAGGACTTTGGCGTGAGACTTTTAGTTGAGGGATTTTTTTGTGGCAAACTTTTGGAAGAGTTTTTCTTTTGCAAAATTAGGTGAACGTGGCGATGCCCCAATGGGCGAGGCGTAAGTCTAAGAACTCAGGCTGCCAGATGGCAGGATTTTAAGTTAATTTTAGTTTTTTTGTTTTACTATTATTTTTGATTTCCGGTAGTCTTTTATTTATTACATGATAAGAGGACTTTGTAACCCTGAGATGGATGAGACATCGCTGGACAGGATCAGCAAAATGATAAATATTCTTCCTTGTTATTATTTTATTATTAATTGTTATTAATTCCCCTTTAGTTTTCGTGTTCAGTTTTTATTGTAATAGTCGTGGGTATGTTGATGCGTCTATTTGTTGTTGGCCAGAAAAATTACCATTTATTAAATGTTTAATAGTAATATAATGACCTCGGGATTGTTTTGTAATGCCAGAAACCACTCTACTATGCAGTATCATTTCATAATGTAATATCTGTATGTTCATCACATCTTAATAACGTATATTCATAGTTTCGAGTTTATAAAAAAATTTCCACATTTTAATTTATTTCGAATAACAACATTGTAATTTATTTTTGTATAACATTTTAATTTAATCTTTTGTAATTAAGTCCAATTATTTGAATTCATTCTTTCATTTCAAGAAGTGGGACTGTAGTCCCCTTAACATTTATTGATAGCCCCTATTGCAGAACATATACCTTGATTAAATTATTTTAGTAGTGCCCAGAACACAGTTCAGACATTGTATCAGAAAGCAGTTCGCCTCACATACAAGTTATCAAGGCTAACCGATAGTTACACATCCGGTACAATATTATTATAGAGTTGTTTGTCAGACTCTGGCCACGTGAGTAGCCCTCACATGACCAGTATTTTAACATTGTCATATCCTATTTGTTCAACATGCACTGCCTTGTGACCAAGTCAGTAAAAACCAGTTATATCAGTCCAGTACAAAGAATACTGTATCGTGCGGCGAAGTCATGGCGAAGGGAAAAGAGAGGTATGTCCGCTTGGTAACTATTGTCAACGCCGAGAGAGTGGAGGGAGGGACACAGTTATTCCAAGCACCACACCCAACTCAGTATATATGGGGCAGCCATCTTGAGGATGCCATTATTCTGCAGGGAGACCCAAGAGACTTCATACATCGTGCTGCCAGAAGAAACTTCAGTGTGCCTGCTGTCCGACTCGCTACTCTAATGTTTAGATACAATGAATCTGTTCTTATTGAGTTTATTAGTATTATTAGTCAAGTCATCTTCTCTCAGTGAATGTAAGTAGTGACCACATTTACCACTTGTAATTGCTTTTGCTTAAGATTTATTAAATAGCTATATTGAACTCCTATTTCTTTTATTCAAATGTTCATTAAATACATAATAAATATATGTAGACCGTAGACCAGGTGCTACATATGGTGGCAGTGGTGGGATCCACACCAGAGTGCTGTGGACATAACCCACTCCGAAAGGTTTTTAGGGAATTGTAGGTTTTTTAGGGATTTTTACGAATTTCCCCGATTTTAGGAATTTTAGTGACTTATAAATATTTCACCGTGTTATCACGAATTCCACAGAGTTTTTAGAGTTTTGAGAAATTTTAGTACGAGTTAAATAAATTTGATAATGTAAATTGTAATGAACGCACATAACAAAGTTGTAATAGATCTTGCCATTGTTGCATAAATGCAACATTTACAGTGTCCCGAGGCGTTCTGCATAGTGATCATCTCAGTTACTAAGACAAATTAAATATTTCGCGAACATGGAGACTTACAGGACTACAATGAGCATGTGTATTGCAAAAGAGCTTCTCGTTTTGACGTAGCTTATGTATATGGTCCTGTGGCTGAAAGAAAAACTTGTTCAGTAGATTGTGACATTAGTCTAGAGGACATAAATCCATTTACCTGGATGAGGGTAGAATATCAGAGGACTTATTTAGGTTCAGCATCACTCTTGTGCTGTACACTACAGATACATTAGTTACGTCATACTAAAAAAATTATTCGGTAACAGCAATGAAAAGTGACAGAGTACACAGTAATTTAATATTTGTTTCTGCTGCAACTTGTGCAGACGCATTAAAGGGTGTGGAAGATTATTCACATAATTTGATTCATCATTTTTTCTGTAAACACACTAAGTTTAATTTGTCAACAGTTGAACCATTTCGCGAGAAATTGAAAGCGCTTAAGACATGTTGAGGTTTAGAGATTGCATTTACAGGTAGACCTAAGAGATCATTTTCAACACCTGCTTATAAGTTGTACGAGTGTGAGTCCTCATCGGGATGTGTATTGGAAGTTGAAGTGAGAATAGTACAATATTTCATTCCTAGAGATCGAGTTTACCAAGAATTTGAAATTGAAAGGCTTGATATTGATTTTCAAATATTTGTCCGAGAGAACGAGCCACTGCAAGTAGTCAAAATATAGACGGCAGCACAATATTTCAACCACCTAGGTCGTTACCAATAAATATTCCAAATAAGAAAATGGCAGAAAGAACAATGAACCAAGTTAAAATAGTACCAGTTGAAAAAAAAAACCTGAGAACAAATCTCAGTACAATATTCCAAAGAAACGCACGCAAGACCGGAAACGTGGATTCCGTTGTCGCAGTTAGAAGAGTAATGTAATTGAATAATTTGTAAACAAAAATAAATATAGAGCTCACTATGATGGATGTTAAAGGCCAAGGAAGTGTGCAAGGTGCACAGAGTAATATTTGTATAAACGACTTGTCAGCCGTCTCACTAGTTGAAAAATGGTCAGGTGAGAAAGGTTCCTCGCCTATACATAAGTTTTTAGAGAGTGTTGAAAGTTCGGCTAGCTTGGGTAACTGGTCAGACAGTGATAAAGTAAGGTAAGCTAAAATGAAGCTAAAAGGTCTAGCAGCACGTTTTGTAGCCACTTTTCCCAGATTTAAATGAGATATAACATTTAAAATTCTGAAAGAGGAATTAACCGAGCGATTCAAGGAACACCAGCCATTGCAGTTTTATTATTATATGCAAAATAATGTGAAACAAAAACATGGTGAAGATGTACAAACTTTTGCTGATAGATGTCGCAAGACATGCGAGAAAACCGTACAGAAGTTAGATGATGCTGAAAGTCAAGAAATTTTAGAACGTGAAGCCGATCATATGTTACTAGCAGCTTTTACAGACGGATTATTAGGTAATGAAGGGCTTCAAGTAAGATATAAGATGCCGCAAACCATGGAGGAAGCAGAACATTTAGCTATTGCACTAGAAATGACAGAAACTCATCAGGAACGGAAAGTTAGGTTTGAAGACTCGCAAAAGAAAAAAAAGTGTTTACTATAGTTTCTAAGCAAACAATTTTGGCGCGGGGTTACGCGAATCGTGGCAACTCTTCTAGTAGTGGTAGCTATGGAGATCGTTTAGCTCATGTTACCATGGTTCGTTTGGTGATGGTAATAGTGTGCGTAATTCGGGAGCATTGTATAAAACTCCCAAGAACATGAGATTTCCGACATAGAACAGTATAGTAATGTGAAATGTTATAATTGTGGTAAATTTGGGCATATATCTAGAGATGGCCGAAATTCAGTAAATTGTTAGACGCGACAATCCCATGGTCCTAGGAACCCAGTGAATGTCAATGTTAACAGGGCTCCACAGAAATCTGTTGTTGGTCGCCCAAACGTGCAAAGCCATTTGTCAACCCCGGGCACCATGCGGCAGTAGTTATGGTAATAGTAGGAAAGGAGACTATGGTAACTGTTCTTGTCGAAGGCCAGTCTTACTTGTTCTTGATCGACACAGGATCCCTTGTTTCTCTTGTTCGACCTAGAATCAGCAAGAGTGAAGTCGATGAATCTCGGTTAGGAGCGAAAGGCGTAACTGGAGATGCGCTACAGATCACAGGTACCCAAAATATCGATGTGTGGATTAACGGAGAATGCTATCCGCACCGGTTTCTAGTTAGTACATCAGAGCTACCGTATCCAGATATTCTACGAACTGACTTTCTTAGACTGTATTTTGCCAGAATTGATTTTAAAGAACATAAATTATTTCTTAAAGATACAAATGAAGTAGAGTTATATGATACATGTAAACAAGATCTAAATAGGGACTGGAAATGAGATGGGAACCTGATCAACTCCGAACTCGTATCCGATGTGTCACAAGAACCAGAATATCATGAAGTTAGATTAATACATAACACGATTCTGCCACCAAAGTCTGAAAGTATCGCGGATGTTTCATTGCATGTGGCGAGTTGGGACACTGACTCGAAAACACTTCTGACAGAACCGGCATTGATAAATGTTCCAGGCGTCTGCATTGCAAGGGTAGTATGTAATTTAAATGTTACTGGTAAGAGCCTCGATCATTCAGAGGTATATAGCGGGAGCAATATGGCTAATGTAGTAACAGGGACGGATATTGGGCAACACAGTGAGACGAGTTTAGAGAACGGAGTGAACAACCATCAGGGTACTTCTGTGTGCGACGAATCGGTGCTCATGGGGGTGAGTGCTAGTTGTGTTATCCCCTTTGTTACAGGTCAAAAGGATGCATCTCAGTGCATCGCACTTTATCGCGATCATGTCAAAGGAGGCAAGAAGGCTATACGTTCTAGTAGGAGCGCAGAAGATTAAGGTCTGATAGTCATGGGTGGGCTAGCCGAAGAGACCGTTAATAGGGTCGGTCAAGTTTATGAGGACTGTCATGTGCCTCAGAGTGTCTAAAAGAGTAACAGCAATGGTCAAAATCATTAACATTATTAAAGAGATGCTCGTTGTGCCAATGGGTACATTGGTAGGATATGCTGCACTTGTAGCTGGGATTGCTGGAGTATTATTTGTGAAAAGTAGCATACCTTGTAGATCCAAATGTTGTTGTGTTAATTGTGCTGTCTCAGAACCTGGTGCATCAGAGTTATTGTTGCCACAAAATTTTGTAGAACCACAGAGAAAAATCCTCGCTACAGTCCCTGGAAATTTGAGTATGTGTTCGCATCCATGCTCCGAAACATGTGAAATCCCCTCGAGCCAAGTTATGTTGTGTTGCATGTAGTGCAAATCGCTAGGTCATGGAACAGGACAATTTGTGTCGCTGTCGTCCACACCACCCCAGCGATGTTAATGTTGTCTAGTCAGGTGAGATAGTTCCGAGACAGGGAAACTCCGAATCCTGCAGAAAGAGTTGGCCAAATAGTGAAACTGCAAGGAGCAGAAATAGTGCGAAACATGAGATGTTTTGTGATGTACATGACAATAGAAGTTGTTAAAAATGTAACGTACCAAGTTCACATAAAATTAGCCATGATCATCAAATACAAGGCAAATGTCATGACAGTAAATATGTTGAAACTGGTGATAATAAAGTTTATGAGGATTATAATGAGAAGAGTAGTGAATACAGAGAATCGTCGAATTGTGTAAGTTGTTCAGTTATTAGGAGAAACAGATTGCCTAAGGAGGAGATTAGGGATATAGAGGAGATAGTGAGAAATAAGTTGAAACATTTAAAGAATGCCGATTTTGAGTTAATGTTCCCAGTGTTAATGAGATTTTCAAATGTTTTCCAATTAGAAGGAAGTTTAAATTTTGGGTGTACGAGGTTATTAATACATAAAATAGATATAGAAGTGGACAGACCAATTAACTTAAATCCATATAGAGGTTCCTCATGTGTTGAAACCAGTAATGGCAGGACAAGTCAATGACATGTTCGATAAAGGAATAATTATGAGAGTAAATCACCATTGGCAGTTTCCAGTTGTTATAGTAAAGCCAAGAAACAAAGATGGATCGATTAAATCGAGATTCTGTATCGACTTCCAGCATCTAAAAAATTTGACATGTAAAGACCCGTACCCCATTCCAAATGTTATGGAAACCCTAGATTCTTTGCATGGATTGCGTTATTTTACTACTCTAGACTTAGCCAGTGGATATTTCTAGGTAGAGCTGGAAGATGAAGCGAAAGGGAAGAAGAGCTTCGCAACTTTTATGGGTAAATACGAGTTTAATAGTTTACCATTTGGATTATGTAATGCACCAGCTACATTTGAGAGATTAATGGAGAATTACATCATAAAGGTTTATTAGGGACAGAGTGTTTAGTATTCCTTGATGATACTATAATTTTTTAGCAATACAATAAATGAACATGCAGAGAGAATGCATAAAATGTTAAGTAGAATAGAAGAGGCCAATATGAAAATACAACCCAGTAAATGTTCATTTGTACAAGACAGTGTAGAGTACTTAGGTCATGTTGTAATTTCGAATGGAGTCGAACCAAATCCTAAGCATTTAAAATCATTTAAAAAGCTTCCGAGACCAAATAACGTAAATGAAGTGAGATAAGTAGTAGGTTTATTTCAATATTATAGAAAGTTTGTTCCGAAATTTGTGGAATTGGCAAGAACCTTAACTCAACTGACAAAGAAGGAAGAACCATTCAACTGGGGTTTAGAACAAGAAGAAGCATTAAAGTCACTAAAAGAAAAATTAGTGTCCTATCCAATTTTAATATATCTAGATTTTTCACAAACATTTATAGTGAGTATAGATGCTAGTAATTATGCTTTTGGCACAGGTTTGTCTCAGATAAGAGATGGTCAGGAGAAACCAATTGTGTATGCCAGTAGACAATTGAACAAGGCAGAGTTGAATTATAGTATGACAGAAAAGGAATTATGTGCCTTCGTTTTTGCAACAAAGTATTTTAGAGCTTGTTTGTATGGTGGGAAATTTAAAGTCGTGACAGATCATGCAGAGTTAAAATGGTTGTTAAATTTAAAAGATCCGAGTTCTAGATTGACCAGATGGGCATTGAGATTGCCAGAATTCGAATATGAAGGAGACCACAAAGAACCTTAATGCAGATTGCTTATCGCGAATGGTAAATACAGTAAATACAGATATTATTTCAAGTTCCGTCATCGTAAAGGAACTGAATGATGATAAAGTTTGTCAGGAGATAATTAAAGAAAACAGGGAAGAATATTTTAAAGATGATAGAGGAATTTTATGTAAGAAAGAAGGAGATAGAAATTTAATTGTAGTACCAATGAGTCTTGTTTCTAAAGTATTAGAACATCACCATATAATTCCATTTTCAGCTCACCAAGGTGTAAATTATTCTCAGAAATTGCTTAATACAATATACTGGTGGCCTAGTTTAAAGAAAGATGTAGAAGAGTCTATTTTAAAATGCGAAGATTGTGTACGTAGAAAAAGTAATAAAGCAGCAAGAGCTCTGTTAGGTTCCTTACCAGAAGTATCATATCCATTTCAATTAGTTTCATTGGATATTTTTGGTCCATTGCCGATAAGTGAGAGTGGAAATAAATATGTATTAACATTTATGGATTATTTCACAAGATATTGTGAAGCAGTTCCAATGTCAGATCAGAGTGCGGAGACTGTAGCTAAAAATGTTGTAAAACAGATAGTGTTGAAACATGGTTGTCCAGAGAGATTACTTACGGACAAAGATAGGAATTTTGTGTCGAAATTAATGTTAGAAACATGTAAGTTATTGAAAATTAAGAAGTTACAGACGTCACAGTTTAGACCTCAGAGTAATTTTAGAGTTGAGAGGTTATGCAGAACTCTAGCAGATATATCACATTATGTAGATGAGTATGAGAGTAATTGTGAAGATTACCTCTGTTATGCTGTTCACACGTATAGGACAACACCACATTCAGTAACAGGATATAGTCCGCATTTTATGTTGTATGAGAAAAAAAGATATTCGGTTACCACTCTAAGGGGACCTCATTTGTTAGGGAGAGGCAAATCAGAGGGGTAACCCTGCAGTAGAACCAACCCAAGGGCACCTCAGTTGTGAGGGAGAAAAAACAACTCAGAGGGGTAATGCTACAGAAGAACACGCCGATAGGTTGAGAGAAAAATTATTATATGCTTATAAGATAGCTAGAGAGAGGAACAAAGAAGCTTTTGTGAAACAGAAAGAATATAATGATAAGAAATCTAAAGTGCCAAATATTGAGGAAGGTGATTACGTGTATTTGTACACACCCAGCGTGAAGAAAGGTAAAGTGTCGAAATTTTATAAGTACTGGTCTGGACCTCATAGAGTATTGCGTAAGTTAGGTAAAACTATGTATGAGATTGAGTTAAATAAACATAAAATAAATGTACACAGCAATAGATTAAAATTGTCAAAGGGAGACTCGGGACATGGTAACCCGATAGCTGTGGAAACTACTGCAGAGTTTAGGAAATTAGATTTGTGGAAAATAAAGAAGACAAAGGATAATATAAAACACAGTACTGTAAATAAGGAAAATGCACATAGTAATGATATCGGAAGGGGTGAATTGCAGAGAGGTTCAGATGAAGATTCTGATGATAGTGGTGGGTATTCCATGTCACGCCCCATTATAAATGACACAAATGAGATAGATTATATAAAAGAGATAGGTGAAGTAGAAGAAATAGTTGCAGAAAGTCCTCGTGAAGATAGCCTTCTGAGAGATAGTGATGAAGAGGAAAATTACAATAATGTTGTAGACGACGAGTGGGAGTCGTCGAGATATAATAGGGCAAGGGTCCAATCTACAGTTGATGAGAGATATAAATTGTGTTTGGTTCCAATTCGAGAAATAATTTAGGTGAAATGACTGATGAAATCGAGGGTAACAATGTGTAGAAAATAAATTAGTGATGAGTGTCAAGTATTCTGTCATGTTAGAAATGTCACTGTGACAATATTATGTTGAGAAATTAATGAGAGAAATAAAGACTTAGAATAAGGAAATTGGTTTGCATTGCAGATCACATCCTAGGAACTGGCGTGATACTGGTGCAAGAGAATGATGTGCTGTTGACGGGAGACAAGTGGACGATTGTGCTAGACCTACCCACCCGAGATTTAGGAAGCTTATTGTCAACGATTAAAATTAGAGTAAATTATGTTGTGAGTATTGTAAATGCACGTTATGAGAATCTTACAGGAATATATCACAAAGCCTTAGTCCTTAATAAAATGATTGACGATCTAGAAGAAGAAGTTTCTGAATTATCGATGATATTGCCGAAGGAAGATAAACGAGTTAAGAGAGGATCAACCCTTTTGCGAGCATGCTCGTAAATTTTTGTGCATCAATTATAATGCCTGGTAGAGAATGCCCATACATATACATTTTTAACTTTATTTTAAAGAGCATGTTCGTACATGAACACTTTTTTTGTTCTTACCTTTCACTACACCTAGTGTCATCTACGTTTTGTTGTAAAAAATGTTTGTATTAGTTACTACAGCCAGTACAGCGCTACCAAACACAGATAACACAGTGCTATCTTGTGTCACACATATCAACTTCAACACGCCATGTTCTTCCTGCCACAATACGATCGATGTATTTCGCTTGTATTTCGTTCAATAAATTTTTATAGGTAGCGACAGTGGTCCGAATAATCTGTTACAAGTGTTTTCCCACTAAATTTGTTTATTTTATTGTGTGTCACAAAGAAGTATTTTCGTATTTAATTGTGATTCGACTAAACGTGGCTTTAGCTCGGAAAAAAAGAAAGCTGTCCGATAAAGAACTTCGAGAAATTATTACTATTTCGGAATCGGCAGATAGTGACCAAAGTGATGAAAATTCCATAATTAGTAATATAAGTTGTGCAAATTCCATAACTAGCGAACCAGAAGTTCCCACCTTGGAAAATGACCTTGTGACGCAGGTTAGTGACAGAAATAATTTTGATTGGAAAAGTGATACTGATTTTTTTCGAACATACTGGACTTTGATAACAGTAACTGTGTTATTTTAGATGATGTAGTATTTTTGGAAAATCCCACAGAATCCGAAGTTTGCAGGCATTTTTTTGATACTGATTTAGTGGAACATATTTTGTATGAAATTGATAAAAATTATTCGTACGTGATGCAAAATAATGATGTGAAAACTTATTCAAAACTAAATAGTTACACAAAACCTTCTGTAGCTGACATCTATAGCTTTGTAGCAGTTCCCTGTTGATGGCTCATTCTACTAAAAATAAGCAAAAAGATTATTGGTCAACAGATCCACTTGTCTCCACTCCTATTTTCGGGAAAATATTTTCGCCGAATCGTTTTTTACTCATCCTCCGACTTTTGCATTTCTCAGACAGCCTGAACCAGCCCAATGATGACCGATTGTATAAGATAAGTTCTATTGTTGAGTCGGTCAAGATGAAGTTCAAGTACACTTTCATTCCTTACAAAAATATTTGTATTGAGGAAAGTGTTATGGTATGGAAAGGCCGATTGTGCTTCAAACAGTATGTTCCTACAAAACGACATTGGTTTCCAATAAAGCTGTTTTGTGCGGTTGTGAAACTGGATATATTCTCGATTTTTTTATCTACACTGGAGCTACAACAAACATTGATGAAATCCGTGGTTTGGGTATTTCGGGATCGTTTGTCACGACTCTCTTTGAACCATTTTTGAGTAAATGGCATTCCTTGTTTACTGACAACTGATACACTAGCCCACAACTGTTCCAGTATCTGTTAGAAAACAAAACAGGTGCTTGTGGTACAGTAAGAGAAAAAAGAAAGTGCATGCCAAAATTTCCTCAAAAAGTTGGGAAGGGTGATTGTGTCGTGCGCCATACTGCAACAATGCTTGCGGAAAAGTGGCATGATCGACGTGATGTATGCATGTTGTCAACTATCAACAGCCATAAATGCAAGTGGCACACAAAAGGGATCGTAAAACAGGGGAAATGATCAAGAAACCTGCATCTGTCCTGCTGTACAACAAGAACATGAGCATAGTGGACCGCACCAATATGCAAATAAGTTCCTTGGACAGTACACGAAAATCTTTGAAGTGGTATAAAAACTCTTTTTTTCCAATTTTAGACATGATTGTGTTCAACTCCTGCATTTTGTTCAACCTAAAACAGGGGAAAAATTAGACTTGTGGACTTCAGAACTAACCTTGTAAGGCAACTCTTGGAAGATTTTGTCACTACAAGGACACCCCCCAAAGGTAATTCCAGCTGTAAGTTACCAGATCCTTTGAGACTTACAGACAGGCATTTTCCTGAGCCTGTTCCTTCAACAGCTATGAAAAAGGTACCACGGAGAAAGTGCTTCGTGTGTAAGCATACTGCAAAACGTCCGACAAAGCGGAAAGATACTCGTTAGTATTGTAGCTCCTGTAATGTGGGGTTATGTATTTTCCCGTGCTTTCGTGATTATCACACACTAAAAATTTTTGGAAGAAAAAAAACGTATTTTTCAATATGTTTATCCTTGTTGTAAACATTCCTGATATTATAGCAGGGTTGCTAGTTTTGTTTTGTGCTTCCAAAAAAAAAACTTTGTTGAAGACATGCAAGAATGTGAAATAATACAGTAGATTGGTAATATTGTTTCACAAAACTCACATATTTTATTCGTGTTTATTTATTTTTATGCATGTGACACTGAAGATGCAAACATTTTTATAACAGTACATTTCAGTGAAAGATAAAGTGATTTGTCAATGAAAATATCGCAGAGTTTGTAACATATGTAACATTTTAAATTTTATTATTGCTTACTTTTTCTGTACGAAAAAAATATGCAAAAAGTTAAGGTTTGTTTGCGTGAAAAAATTTTTTATGACTGTTTTTAATTTGGTAGTTTTATGTAGGCCTATGTATGTTGTTACAAATGTTTGATAGAAATTTGATAAGCATGAAAAAAGTGGTGAAACTTTATGAAATAATGAATTTCTAGTTATACAGTTTTATACATATTTTTCTTGAGTTGAATTTTTTGTGTAATTACTATAGAATGTTTAGAAAAACTTATTAGCAATCAAAGACTGAATGAAAAGTAAAGGATGAAAGTGTAACAAAACTGAATCTGTATTTCGAAATCTATTGTATTTATTATGATAATTTAATTTTTTTGGCCATGTCTAATTATTACAGTCTCATATGCGATACTGATGTTTCATGGAAAAATGAAAATCAGGAAAGTAGACAAAAACATAATAATTAGCAAAACTTTTGCACAATTTATGTATTCATCAATTTTATTCGACTACATAAATATGGTAATATATAATGTGAGAGTTTGTTTGCAAGAAAAGGTTTCATAAGCTACAGCAACAAAAAGGTAAAGTAAATAAAACCAAAACTGTGTTACAAATTATGTAAAAATGATGCTAATAGCTATCAGTTTTAGTTATAATGTATATTACAGGCTACATGTATTTTTACTTGCAGCAAGGAGAAACACCTGTTTAATTGAAAACTTGAAAGGCAGACACAAGTGATGAAGAATGTTCGCAAGCAAAGAAAATCCATACTTTTGATATTTATCTATTTTATTATATACAATTTGCTGTATGAAAAGTGAGTTATTTCATTGAAATGTTTCATAGGTTACAGTAATGAAAGTAAAGAAAACTAATTTTTGAAAAATATGATATGTTTGTGTAAAAAATTTTATGTATTCAAGTTGCTTTTAATTTTTGTTATTGTTTCTGTTTGTATTTACATATCACATTCTGCAAGGGGAAACACATGTTTCATAAAATTTATAGTGTAAGAGAAAATAAACATTTATGTAACAGTAAAATAATTGCAGTATTGATATTTATAGATATCATTATAAAAATGTTGTTGAAATGCAAAGTGACTTATTATTAGCCACTAAATGTTTCATGGACTACAAAAATGAAAGCCATGATAGTAAATAAAGCAAATAATTTTATTTATAAAAAATATTGCCATCATGAAAATAACTTTCAAGCGTAGGTATTGTTATTTTATACACATATTAAGTCACTAAGAGGGATACATTTTCATAGATATCATGAAAGATGCAACACACATGTAACAAAACAAAATTTATGAGCAAAAATTGTTGCACAGCTGTGATATTTTTCCATTTATATGCCATATCAAAAATATTTCATGAAACATTCATTTTCTCTTGGAATAACATGTTTCATACAGTAATGAAATGTATGACATGAAAAAGGAATCCATGAGAAAATGTACTGTAAACCTATCATAGGTATAACATTTGTTTACTAGATAATATTAGAAAAAAATAGATAAAAAATTGGTTTTTCATAAAAAAAATTAAAGTCCAGAAAATGAATAAAGACACCAATTTACATATTTTATGCAAATAAAGTATTTGTACATAATTGTAATTGTTAGGTAAGGTGGTGTTTTTTCATATATATATTTGTTAAAAAATTTTATGAATATGTATTTTAGTAAAATTATGTTTCAAACAATCATGAAAGGCAGAAATGCAAATAAATAATACATTTACATGTAAAATGTTATTGTAGAAATAAGTATTTAATTTTTTTAACCACAATTATTCTATGACAATCTTCTAAAATAAAATAAATAAATATAAAAAATATAGGTTCATAATAAGTTATTCATAAATATAATTAAAAAATTAAAATATTTTGAAATTTATTTTTTTAATGCCACATTTACCTGTATAAATAAAATTACTATTTTCTAAAATATTCATTTATTTTTTCTTAAAAAACCTTGCTCTGAGGCCTATTATGATTACAATGTATGTGTGCTCACCAAAGGGTTAATCGATGTAGGAGGTTCAGTGTTAAAGTTTTTATTCGGTGCTCTTACAAATGATGACTATATTAGAATACATAAGATAATGGGAAACTTAAACGAGAAACAAGAAAAATTGATACATATAGTAGAAGAACAGTTTACATATATGAATGGAGTAATAGATAAGGTAGATAAATATACAAATGATATTTCAAAATTAGTCAAGAAACTACTTGACGAAATTAAAGCAAGAACTTCGCAAGGTAGAGAAATTAAAATTACAATGGATCTAATAAAAGCTACAGTAGATTATAACAGTGTAATACGAGATTTAGAAGTAACTTGTTGAAACAAGAAGTGACAAATATAAAAACCTCACTAGATATTATATCCACAGGAAAACTT
This sequence comes from Medauroidea extradentata, assembly GCA_003012365.1. Classification (NCBI taxonomy): domain Eukaryota; kingdom Metazoa; phylum Arthropoda; class Insecta; order Phasmatodea; family Phasmatidae; genus Medauroidea; species Medauroidea extradentata. Next base: position 12,666 of record PNEQ01058987.1, on the reverse strand, counting down.
CCTAACATATTGTTAACTCCAGGTAATTTGTTAGAGATATTAAGAGGTATAGCTATAAAGTGCCAGATAATAAAACATTAATTGCAGGAGTAGAGTTGGATCACATGTATAATTATTATGAGATAACAATGGTACGTGCCTTAGCAACTACGGATAGTATACAAATAATAATTAAATTTTTTTGAAATCTATAAACAGATATTTTACGATTTTTAGAGCTTATCCATTTCCAATTTTTGATCAGGAGTTAAAGAGAAATGTTCAGATTGTACCAAGTCATCCTTATATAGGTATTTCAGAGAACAGACTGTTCTATGCTCTTGTGACAGAGGCTGATTTAAGTGAATTTAAATAAGGTAATAATGTAGTTTGTCCAGCCAATGTCCCTACATTTTCTATAAAGATTCCGAATTGTTTAATGAGCAATATAATAGAGACAATAAGTCGTGATTATAGTTTGTGTAAGAGAGAAGTGCTAGGAAATTCATTTATGTCAGTGTTTATTAGGTAAGTTGATAGAAATAGTTTGTTATATTCAATATCAGAGAGAATGAAAATTACAAAAGTTTGTTCAGGTAAAGCAAACAGTACTAAAGTAGTAGATGAGTGGATACAGGCACAAAGATGGATTTCTCAGGTAAGCAATTGTATGATTTTGAATATTCAAGTTCAACTACTCCCACACAGTAACAAAGTAACTCAAGTAAAATATAATTTTCAAGGTGTTAAGTTACCAGACATAAAGTCTATGTTAACAGTTGAAGAAAGCAATGAGACTGAAATAGCAGAAGTAGAAATTCAAATAAACAAATGTTATGTTAATTATGGAACTAAAGTTGATCTAAAACACTTGATGTCACAAGTTAAACAATTGAAAAATTATAAGATTGTGGAAGTACAAGGAAGGAACGAGATGTCATCCTTAGCTATAATTATGGGTCTAAGAATCTTCATACTCGTCCTATTCTGTCTGAGACGACAGATGATATCCCTGGCAAAGAAACATCTACAGAGCAAGGAGGGTAGTCAATACAAGTTTATGGCAGACCATGATATTTCGTCTGAGAGTCGATCTGAGGACATCGAGCTGTCCGAGAACGGGAGCAGAGTCCAGCAGCCTGTTCCAGCATCCAGTGTTCCAGTAGCAGCGAACCGTAACCAGTCCGTTGTTACGACTTGTTTTAGTCGTAACGCAGTCATCAGAAGCAACAAATAATGGAGTACCTCTACAATAAGTATTGTGAGAAAAGAGTTTAAAAGCAGAGTGAAGTGTGCGATTAAATGAATAAAGAGAAAATTTGCAAAGTTAACGGATAACAAGATGGGAAGAAAGTGTAAATATCACTCACACCACAAATATATATGTTCTTATGAAGGGTCTTAATATACAAATATGTAATATTTCCAATTCAAGTTATTATCAATTAATCATATGTTAATATTCAATTTGTTTATTGTTCACATATTCAAGTAATTGTAAACTGTTTGTGTGATTATGAAAAGAATAAATATATTAATGTCTAATGTTAAGTAATTTTATGAAATCAAATAGTAGCACTTAAAAGAAATCATCACAATGTATACTGCATAAGAAATATAAAGCTACAGCAGAGAAAATAGCAAATGTCAAAGACATTTGATATAAATAATACCACCGAAAGAGAAAGAACTTCTTATCATAAGGGAATTTAAAATGTTTTATGTGTATATTATGAAATGTTTAAAGTTTATTATGTCATGTTTTGATTGTTTAAGATATATTGATTTGTTTCAGATTTCCAATAGTGTATTCTTGATTGAGTTATGTGAATTCACTAGGGAAAAGCTGACACACGTATATTTCTTTGAAATATTTCTATTTAGTTTTGACAAAGTTACCGTAACATTAAAGTAAGTTCAGTCTGTTAGTAAAATGTATTGTACATTTCTTGAGCATGGAAAAGATTCATACACTTCAAGAACACAAGACAAAGTTGTGTGCTGCACATTGAGCCATATCAGCATGACCTGAGAGAGCACATCCATTAGCAAGACGCTATCGCCGTGCCGGCTGTCACTTCCCGTAGAACGCAGGAGTTGCAAAATGTTATTGCACTTGCAACTACTACAGTCTAATCAAGTTAGCATTTCCAAGGACTTTTCCGAGCATAGAACCGATCATCTTCGGACTAGAGAGACCTAGTCTAGGTGGAAGAGGGTGGTTGTAGTGCCCAGAACACAATTCAGACATTGCATCAGAAAGCAGTTCGCCTCACATACAAGTTATCAAGGCTAACCGATAGTTACACATCAAGTACAAGTTTATTATATAGTTGTTTGTCAGACTCTGTCCGCATGAGTAGCCCTCACATGACCAGTATTTTAACATTGTCATATCCTATTTGTTCAACATGCACTGCCTCGTGACCAAGTCAGTAAAAACCAGTTATATCAGTCCAGTATGAAGAATACTGTATTGTGCGGCCAAGTCGTGGCGAGGGGAAAAGAGAAGTATGTCCGCTTGGTAACAATTGCCAATGCCAAGAGAGTGGAGGGTGGGATCCAGTTATTCCAAGCACCACACCCAACTCAGTATATATGGGGCAGCCACCTTGAGGATGCCATTATTCTGCAGGGAGACCCAAGAGACTTCATAAGTCTTGCTGCCTGAGAAAGAACTCCTGTGTGCCTGCTGTCCTACTCGCTACTCTAATGTTTAGATACAATGAATCTGTTCTTATTGAGTTTATTAGTAGTGTTAGTAAAGTCATCTTCTCTCAGTGAATGTAAGTAGAATCACACTTACTGCTTGTAATTGCTTTTGCTTAAGATTTATTAAATAGCTTTATTGTAATCCTATTTCTTTTATTCAAATATTAGTTAAATTCATAATAAATTTATGTAGAACATAGGATAGGTGCTACACTTTATTAATAGAAGATTATGGGTGACAACAATATGTGCGATACAAGATAGGAGAGGCAAACCATATTTGGACGTTAGTCTATGTTCGATCTTCAGTACCCCTCACAATACATAGTTTGCCAAGCAGAAATTATTATTTTGTTTCAGTTAGTTTGTTGTGCTCTACCATACAATACTTTATGTAGCTAGGTTACTAGGTGGAAATTCTGTCTTTAAAAGTGTTTGTTTTTATTTTACTTATGGAGTAACGTACCATCTGTGTTTATACCCCCCAGTGCTGTTTTAATAATTACAGAATTCATTTTATCTTTACTGCTTATAGTTATGGTACTGTCAAATGCTTGTATTATTTACTTGTAAAGTTTATTTGCTTTCCATCTTGTAGTCTTTCATAGCTTAATAATTCTGATATACTTTCATCCCCCAGTTTACATTTCATTTTACAGTCAACACCTTATCTACAAACAAGGATGAAACATAACTATCAGTGCAACAACACTGGCTGCCTCCACATCTGTTTAACTATGTATCATTATTAACTTTATTTTACTATCACAAAATCTCCATCCAGACACATTTATGGTGGGAGTCGCCGGGCATTATTTTCGGTGGCATCTTCCATCATAACAATATAATAAAAAAATTATTTGTTGTCCCTAAGTGGCGGATAATGTTAAAAATTGTGACTTTCTCGCTGTTTTAGGGAAATTTGTCAGGACTGGAGAGAAATGTGAGAAATTCTAGTACTCTTTTGTTCTCTTTTTGGAGAAATGGGTTTATTTCGAGGAAAAATGGGAATAAATAGTGATAATACATAATTCCAGATGGCGGACTTTGCTCAACAGACCAAAGCCAACATCCTTGTTTTGTTTAAATCCTACAACTAGCTTAGTAAGTCAACACATTCGATTTAAATTACTATTGATATATGAGAGATTTATCGTCCTGCAAGTCTTATACTCAAGACAAACAAAAAGAAGGTATTTGGTAGCTCAATATTTAAATACAAATACCATTACAAACCATTAAATCGAAATATGTTTAATGTAAGTATGTTAGAAAAATTTTTATAATTGGACAGAACTAAGCAGGGGGGAACCAATTCACAAAGTAATTTATAATGACACAATAATTCTAAATATGAGAATGTCCCAACTATATCCTAGAGAAAGAATAAGTACCGTAAAATGGGGTGAATAGGGACGCTGGGGTGAATAGGGACAAAATTTGAAACAGATTCCTTGCTTAGAACTTTATTGTAAATTAAATTATATTTCAGTACATCAACTCTTTGTTAAATCATTAACTGCCAACCTTTAGGAAAAACTCTGATTTAAAACTGCGTACTGGAACATTTGATTTGAAATTTTGTCCCTATTCACCCCAGCATCCCTATTCACCCCATTTTACGGTATTAATTAATAATATTTAGATAATTTAAGAGTCAAGAAAGTGGGGTTTAACCATAGTTTTGATCCACACATTAAGCTTTGTTTTTGTATACCATAAAGCGGGGTTTCTTTGACCTTGTGAGATAACTTTCCCCACCTAAACTTTTGGCCTTTATGTCGTTTTGCAAAGAAAGTGTTAAAGGTTATCTATATATTCTAAAGAAATTATTTCAAATATTAGGCTGTGATATAAAAGTTTATTATTAATTAAATAAACAGGAGATGAAACACAGTAACTGCTGTTGTAGAGATGTCTCTATTTAACTACTGGCTTATCTATCAGAAAACAAACCAATTTGCTTCCGATTCTCATGGACAATGTAGTTCATTTAAGAAAATGTTTAAAATTAAAAATGGCTTTATGTTAAAACATCTTGAAGTTTCGATGGGAGCTTACAGGTTATGAGAAATGAAACTAGAAGCAACTAAATAAAAAAAGAAAAGGCCATAACTCGGTACATCAGAGTGGCAACCCGTCCTCTCCTGAGTTTCGTGCTAGGCAGGGTGACATTCGAAGGCTCCACAAAATAGTTCACTGGTTTTCATATTAGTGCATTTAGTTTCTTTCAGTCATTCAATGTTGGTCCCTGCCATCTGCCAAAGATCAGGTTTCACTGTGGAGTAATTTATGCACAGCTTATAGGTTGAATGATTAGGCTTTTAATTTACAGCTGAATTTTAACTAAGAGGCTCGTCGACGAATTCCCTGCGTAGTTCGTATCAGGATAAAATCAGTCTTACCGAAGTTTTCAGCCGCTCAGCAAACGATCAGAAATTAATAGTTTCTGATTGTGAGGAACACTGGCCTCATCGTCAGTTTCGTCCTAACTTCCTTCTCTGGGATTACGGGTGAAGACTGTATTCTCGGTCCTTGAACCAAAAGTTGGCAGCAGACATGTCCTTCTTCTCTCTATGTTGAAAGAAACGTCCTCCCTTGTTGCAAAAATGTCTGTCCCTCTGTTCCAAAAACAGCTACCTATTGTTGTTCTATGAACACAAAGCCTCCGCTCTGGCAACAAACTTCTCCTAGTCAACCACTACGTATCGATTCCCAGGATCGGATCAGGTTCTGTCCTCAGTAAAATCACTTAAACCTAAACATTTGTAAGCTCCATCGAACATTGAGAAAAACACAAAGACGTTACATATAGAAATAAACATTGGGTAAATGAAATTAAACTGGCGCGAGATGTCTGTGACCATGAATAAATGAAATATTTACAATATTTTTTTGAATCTTTGACCATAGACATTTAAATATTTTATCTGTAACATGTGCATTTTGTTATGTCACAAGGTTCAAATTAATTGCTTATTTACCACAAGACTCCAAAACTAATATTTTCAGTGGTCAAAGTAACACCGAAAATGGACAAAGTAACCCAGCTTCACTGTATCTCAGATCCTGTGAACTGCAGTTTGTTCCTTCCTATTTTACTTCGTCTTATAGATTATTGATAAGAAAGTTTCTTCTCTGTTTAAAATATTATATTACATTAGGTTTTATGCATAATCCTTAGAAATTTGCAATGTAATTCTTCATTTACTATTTCTAAAATACACGTGATATCTTTCTCTAACGTGCACATACATTTACAGACCTCTTGATGGTGTAGTCAACCAGCAAAACGTATAAAGCACATTAATATTATACATAACGTTGATTATATTTGTCTTTATTCGTAGGTAAAACGTGCAATAGAGGTTTTGTGTAATGTATAGATTTTTACTCAAGCTTCTCATGCAGTAAATAGATTAAACTGTGTACTTTGACACGATTAATAAAGCAGTTGAGAAACTAAAAACATAACTACATTTAACAATTTTATGTAATATTTCATTTAAAAGAAACAATTAAATGTTTTACGTGACATAAATTGATTACCTGTGTCATCAACATACGGGTCGGAGTGATGGCCGCTGTCCACAGAAGGATTTGTTGTTACTATCATGAATGAAGTTGAGGTGGGTCGCATGATTTTCTTAGGTACTAAGAAAAAAAGTTATTATTAATCGTTTGTTAGATCTGACATACAATAAATTTATTTCTCATATCTACAGTTATTACTACTATATTACATTCCGGCATCCTATGAATATTTGTTCCTTCTCAATAACATACTCATTTAAATTTAATTAAAATGTTAAGTTTAGTAAACAATTTTATTTAGAGAGAAATTAGGTATGTTATTTAATGTCTGTCTATAAGAAAGTAAGGGGTGATGAAAATGTATTCAGAAACTGTGGAAAGTTCGACTTAAATTAAATTAAATTAAAATCTTTATGCTGTAGTTGGTGGATAATGTAGTATTCTACATAAAACCATTTTTTTATTTGCAGAAATACTTATGTACATTCACTTTGTAAATTGCAAGTCAGAAACCAAATATTTTTCTTATAATACTATGACACAATTCGTAAACATTTTTCTTTAACCACTACCCTTAGACTTACGAATCTATTTTGATGTCATGTTGTTTTGGTGCTAATTGTTCTGCAACGACAAATGAACTATGTGAGTAATAAAATGACATCATCATTCCTTTCTGTAAGTACATATATATTTCGACTGTTATAAAAAACAATACTCAAATTACATAAAAACACTCATTAATTATAAAATAAATGTCAGCCAATAAATAGCCGAATCGATAACAAAGTTTCTTTACTTAAGGTAGAAAAATACAATTTTTGAAAAATGTAAAGTAATTGATAAGTTTAACAAGAAGCTTCCAGCATAGCTAATAGTGCTAGTTTAATCAACATTGGAAAATAATTAAGATAAGTTACTCGGCAACAACTAAATAAGTGTTCCAGTCTAATTAAAAAAGGGAAATGTAACACTTCATTTAATATATTTTAACAGATGATCTACACAAAATTTGGTCCGTATCGCTAAGTTTCGATTGTACGATGCATAACGTGTGTCACCTTTAAAGTACTGGCTTACAAAGAGGCTGCTAGAAGATACTACTTTATAGCCTATTATAATGCTAATACATTTGAGGAGTGAAGGCTACTTGATAGGGCCTACATTTTTTTTTGCATAAAAGTCGTGGATGAAACTACTTTACAGGCATGGCAGGTGATAAAATCAGATATATACTTATTAAACTAATGTTAAAATGACTACTTAAGTCAAATCTTGGGTTATGAACGATCAAAATAGTACACTTGGCTATAATTGGTCTAGTGGTACCTTAAACATGACACAAAATATACATTATTATTTGCTATTTTTTCTTCCAAAGTGGTTTTTTATAATATACTACATTTAAAACTCGGATAGTTAACTTTCAAAACATAAATCTTAGGTTTAATTGGTCTTGTAGTTATAATAATGATATCAAATCTGTACGTATTTATGTAGTGCTAACTTTAAAAAATACAGGACCTACATAAACATACCCTAATTACATGTAAGCTTGGAATATAACATGCAATGTATAAAATTCTGTTGAATTCAGTTAAGTTGTTCTGGGAATATAATATAAAATGTTTAAACATTTTTCTGAGCCATATTTCGAAAAAGTGCACATATAATAATAAACTCTACAAAACAGAAGTCTAGTTATAAAATGTCAAGATATGAAATTTGGTCACAATCAGCCTTGCTGTTTTCGAAATGCAGCAAAAGATCATTATTTATTCATGTTGTGGTAGCTCACATAATTGGGGACTTTACACATATGCCGGGATGATAAAATTTCAAAATACTGCTTATTGCTACAATCGGTCAGTAAAAGATATCGATACACAACCTAAAACCCATATGCATACATGTTTTAGTATGTTATAAAATGACATGTATAAATCAATATATTCTTATAAGAACAACGCATTATTGATAAACTCTTAAATTGTAATACTTTTTTAAAATCGTTTGAGCAGTTCTTTGAATGTGATATAAAATCATTCAATTATTCAAGTTGATCTAGCTTACAAAATAGAGTTACTGAAACAATGAATTGCATTAAAATCTAAGTTTTGGTAATGAAGTGTAAAAATTAAATAAATTAATTGGTTTTCAAACTATTGAGTAGTTATAAATGTTTGTTCACTCAGTATAATCTTCGTAAATGACAGGACATAACAATAGTACTGTTGTGAAGCGATTTGGCTGGTATTTGTTTTTTGTTAAGATAACTTCCCCTTTTTTTGTTCAGATCCTAATTTAAGTTATTCTTCACCCTTGAATTTATTGAATTCGTGTATTCTGAGTAATAGCAGCTGTGTATCATTAACTGTATTTCAGATTTATTGTCTATTCCCCTCACATGCAAAAAAAGTTTTTTCTCTACATCACCTGAGAAAAGCGATTGTTTCACAGTACGGCCATGATACATCTTACATAGGCCACTGCTATCCCGAGTATAGCAGGGTAATGCAAGAATTTATTCGCAATGCTGTACATAAAACATGTGATGATATTTTTTGTAGCCTTCAAGTGAAGTTGTGCCTTTTCTTTCTGCTGTGTTTGTGCGTGCGTCGAGCACTTTGTCCACCTGCTCTTTTTTTCACCGAGCACCCCGCGAGAGGACAGCAAATGAGTTATGTTTACTGTACTCACAGGCCACGTGCAGGATAGTTAATGTGAAGAGCTCTGAGTAGGTCACTGGTCATCAGCAAGAATGACGTAGTTTTACCGAACAGCCGGGCCGAGAAAAACTAGCGTAGCTCGTTTCCCCCTCCCCTATCCCTTGTACTCGAGAAAACAGGTTGTTTAAGTTGGCATGCTTGATGTCACCTAGGTTGGTACTTCAACACTGTGCAGATGTTCCAGATGAATAATATAAAAAATCCCAGCGGGTGTGTGATGTTTTAGCTGAACTTTAACATATTTTTTTAAACAACGTGCACAATTGTTTGAACACCCAGAAGGTGTTTACGACCCGGAATCGATAAAGGAAGTGTGAAACGTTTTGGGTCTTTACCGATTAGTCTTTTGGCTTTTGGGGCTTTGACTGGTTGGTTCGCTCGTTTGACACTATGCCGACTCCGAGGGTTAGTGGAGCTATGTGAGACATCAGAATATAACATATAAGTGTACTAGTAACTTTGTGTTAGATGAAAGGAGTTGCAAGCTGAGAGGTATACTACTTCAGCCACACTACTTGTATTGTAATGTAGTGTCGGTCTCCAAGTTTAGTCGCAAGTTGTATCATTGACCCTCTTCCCCTCCCCCAGATTATCATGTCTTTTATTGTTAACATTTTAATCTAATGGTAAAGTAGAACGATAATATGTAACAAAGTAAGTTAATCTGCTCTCTTTTAAATTGTAAAATTGTTAATCAAGTCCCACATTGCATATGTCATATGGAAGAAACACCATAGACACGAGAAAAAATAGCATTCAAGATCCAGTACCAAACATTCTTAAGGGCGTTTATATTTCCAAAATATATAACCTTATGTTTGAACGACATAGTGTCAGTTTTGTAGATATTACTTGTGACCACATTTTTAACTTGCAAACATTATTTTAGCTCTTGTTATCTTCCCATAGCAGCATGTCTAAGTCAAAATTTGTATGTTACAGGAACATAGGAATAAAAAAAACCAAGTGACTTACTCACATGAAATAATTTATATTGACAAAAAAATATATATATAGTGTAGGCCATGTGCTCAAAGGTTTAAAATCACAGAATAAAAGTCATATGTATTTTAAAAAAATCTGAAAATAATTAGAATTTTCTTTGTGTGCGACAATTAAAAAAAAGACTAAAATACTTTGTTGTGTTTTTTTTAAATTTCTAATAATATGGCCTGTAATATATTATTACAGTGTAAATTATTTCATTCGAGTAAGCAACTTGGTTTTCGCTATTCCCATGTACCTGTAACTTGTGAATTCTGACACTGATGTCCTGCTGTGGGAAAACTATGAGAGCTAAGAAATGTTTACAATAGGAAAATGTAGCCCCAATTAACATCTATGTAACAAACTATGTGTCATGCAAATACACAATTATGCATTTTTGCCACATGAACACCCTTAAGGGGGATACACCGATGAACACACATACACAGCCACATATAACACAAAAATAAATTAGAGTGATTTAGTAAGCACACTTTTCCTTTGGAGATTAAGCTAGTAAATATAAAAATTCATGTTTGTGAGCCAATTACTTATTAGTTCTATTAAACTGTGTTCAACAGTTCATAGAAGAATACAATGAAACTGTACCGCAAAATTGAAATCTAAAACAGACTTCTAGAACTATAAGAATCTAAAAATGTTAATGCTTTCATTATGTAAGTTTTTAAGTGGGACAACATTACAAGTAAATAATAGTTTTTCATGCATGTGAACATGTTTTATAATAAATAACAAAAACGATAAACATTTTAATATTGAAATAATAAATAAAGTTATTTGTGTTTCATGGGTCGGACCGCTTGGCCGAGTGGGACGGAAGTTGTGTGGAAGAGCATGTCTGGTGCACATCGCGAAGTGGTGTTCTGATCTTCAAGTGGAGAACAGGCTACTCTGCACGCATGCCGCATTGAGTTTTATAGGAGCACGAGTCTGTTCAATATGTCCGCTCAATTGGTTTCAACATGTGTGTTAATATTCTCCGTATTACTTTCGCGAAATACCCAACAGCGCGGCACTTCAAATCCACTAGCGAAAACTCAATTAGAAGCAATGCGACTGGACGGGTGGTAAAATTGCATCTTTGTGAAACTTGTCTCCCAACATCTATGTGAAAACCTACTTCAAGACACCAACAGGCAAAATAATATTTGTTACTATTGAAACCGCCTTTGACAACCTAGGACACGTAGGAAATATTAATTTACCATGTTGATCTTGCTAACTAAACACTTTTGACAATCTTAGAAGTATATGTCAGCAGATAGGAAATGCCGATCCGGCTCAAGCGGCTGACGGCTGTGGCTGGTGGTTAGGCCGATTCGGCCACATCAGCTGGCGGCTGTGGCTGGTGGTCGACCTTTGATCTCTGTAACCCAACACCCTGACGCCATCTTGCTTCTGGCAGCCATCTTGTTTCCAGCCGCCATCTTGTTTCCATCTGCCTACTCGGATGATGACACTTTCAAAAATCCCAAAATATTCCTAAACATTTTTTGGAAACTTCGGCATCTTGTTTCCCAACGGCATCTTGGAGGTTTCTTCCGAGTCTTCCGAAAAAAATTTGATTTCGCATTCCATCCCATTCCCACATGCATTTAAAAAATAAAAATAATATCATGTTAATGAAAAACTATTTCATATAAAAAATTATATAATAAAAATACAATGGGTATGCTGGGCCATGCTCGGTAACCTTCGATAATCTTCGGCCTTGTCGGTAACCTTCGGCTCGACATTGTAGACATTGCTAATGCTGCAATCTTGTTGTTGTTCCCGAATTGTCTGCTAGTAATATTGCTGTCGTCGCCATTTTCGAGCTATCGATTATTTAATTATACTGTTGTAATTTGTATAAGGTTCACATGTTTATGCATAACAAAATATTCTTATAACTGAAAATTCAAAATAATCTATACTAATTATTTTTTACCATCTTGTGCCCAATACCCGATCGATTTTCGATATATTCAAACAATTAAAATTTTATAAAATAAATCGGTAATATTATGCGATTCAATTAATCATTTTTAGCATGATCCTATATTATTGAATCTATACCCAATCGATTTCCGATAAATTCAGTAATTAATTATGATACTTAATTGCACAACGCCGAGACATAATGAACAGCACCCGACCTATTCAGCATCCAGCATGGAACTGACTATAGTTTTGTATAACCATGCAGTTTTTTACAGTACCTTCCCCCTCTACCCTCCTCGTCCCTTTTACCCTCTACACCACCATTACTGCTGCACATGTCAGAACCTGTCCCAGAAACTCTTCCTGCATCACATGACCGTGAACAGTAATTGCACTTCCCCACTCCTTTCCCCTCTACCACACTATTATTGCTGCACCTGTCAGAGCCTGTCACCCACTCCCCTACCTTCAGCATTACATATCTATAGACACAGATCTCCCTCTACTCGGCTATGTAATATACAGGGTGGACCAGAATTCATGTGCCAAAGTCCGGGAGGGGATTCGTTATGGAAAATAAGTTGGGGTATATAAACCAACACAATTCTGTGGTAAATATTAAGGGAGCTACGCCACGTTGAAAAAAATAATTTTTTAAACATTTTTCGAAAAATACTAGAAAATATAAGAGATAGAGCCACCAAAATTGGCATAGAGCTCAAAGAAGTGGAGCACATTAATGTATGAAAAGTTGGTTGCCGTGACGTTTCCCTTCGCGGCT